>JAXCGZ010000458.1:37500-66543 GCA_037179515.1 Halocaridina rubra | reverse complement strand
TGCACAGGTCTCCATGTTATGCCTTTAAAACAAGTAAGAGACGCCTACTACTACTACTACTACTACTACTACTACTACTACTACTACTACTACTACAACAACAACAACAACAACAACAACAACAACAACAACAACAACAACAACAACAACTACTACTACTACTACTACTACTACTACTACTACTACTACTACTACTACTACTACTACTAGATACTTTTCAATTTTGCATTCATTCAAAATGGTTAACGGAGCGTTATCGATTTCCGGCAATTAGTATTAAATGAGAATGAGACGAAAGGGGCAAATTATACAAACGAAGATAATTAAAATGAAAGAAATCAGTAAAGGGAGAATAAAAGGACTGTTGATTGCTACTGCTACTACTACTACTTTTTCTTAATTTGTTAATATTTACTACCTACTACTACTGTTACTTTTGCTATTACTATTACAACAACTACTGCTGCTATTACTCACCAATATTTACGATCCTTAAAAATAAATTTGCGAAATTAGAATGAATTAGAATGAATTGGGGGGGGGGGTTAATAGAAATAGAGGGAAGTGAAAAACAAGGAAAAATAATAAAAAAAAAAAAGCTAAAAAGGGGGTGGAAATTAAGACTGCTGAGTGAAATAAAAATGAAAATGAGTGAAATAATAAAAGTGAAGACTAAAGAAGGGAAGAAATAAAAAAAAAATGGTAACTAAAAAGGAGGGGAAAGTTGGAATGGAATGAAAACGAAAATGAATAGAATAATGATAGAATAAAAAAGAGGGAAAATAAAAGATGAGGGGAACAAAAACGAAAAAAAAAAGAAAGGAAAAAAAGAAAGAAAAAAATATATACACACACACACACACACACACACACACACACACACACACACACACACACACACACACACGAGGCGAAATGAACATGAGTTGACAAAATTTGAAGATAAATCAAACAGAAAAGAGAAAAAAAAATAAATGGAGGTGAAATAAAACAATATTAATAAAATCAACTAAGAAATGGAGAAACGAAGAACTGGAATGGCTTAAAACTGAAGGTAAATAAGACCGGGAGTTAAAACTGGATATAATAGATATTTATTATATCAAAGATGAATACATTAAAAAAGCTAGGATGAAAAATCTGATGTTGTTCCGGTTTTACGTCACGGACTCCCTTTTGTACCAAGGGCTAGGACGGTTGCCTTCTTGCGAAGGACTTATTTTGGCAGATGTAATCCTTACGCTGAGTACATGCCCTTGCTAGCCTCAGACCGTGACGGGGCGCGAACCCTCGACCTGACGCCTCAGAGTCGCGGACGCTACCGATTGAGCCACGGTGACTACTTAGGATGAAAAATCTGATATGAAATGAAAATATACTTGAATAATATAAATAGAGACCAAAGAATAAGTGAAAAGGAAAGTAGAGGAATTAAAACGAAGATGAAATTAGATAAAGATAATAAGAAATGAGAAACTATAAATGGAGTTGTAATTAAGAAATTAAAAAAAGAGAATTGGATTAAATACAACGGTAAAGCTCATAGAAACTGAGAAATAGGTAAATAAAAAGCTTAATTGGAATTTATGCAAAGATAAAACAATATAATTTAAAACAAAATGAGAAAGTTGGAATTAAAAAATTATTTGGAATAAAAAGTAAAATAATAAAGAAAAAGAAGAATGGGGATTTACTACTACTACTTCCGCTACTACTACTACTACTACTACAAAATTACGATTGTTTAAGGCGGATTCGAGAAATTAGAATTAAAACGGTAAAAAGAAAACTATGAAAAAAAATTATTTTGAATAAAAATAAAAGTAAGGAAACCTGATAGAGCGAGAAATTAGAAAATAAATTGGACTGCATACTAATATATATATATATATATATATATATATATATATATATATATATATATATATATATATATATATATATATATATATATGTGTGTGTGTGTGTGTGTGTGTGTGTATGTGTGTGTGTGTGTGTGTGTGTGTGTGTATGCAATCAAACAAACACGGAAATAAATAAAATAAATGGAGGTAGGGGAATGGGGTGTGTTGAGGGGGGTTTAATTAAATTTTACCCTGCCGTTGGTGCTTGGCGGATGAACGATTCTTAATTGACTTCTGGAGGGTTTGGCAACACTGCTGAAGGCGCATATACCTCCACCCAAGAAGAAGAAGAAGAAGAGTAGGAAGAAGTAGAAGGAGGAGGAGGTGGCGGAAGAAGAAGGAAGAGAAAGGAGTAGTTGGAAGTACAAGATGAAGGAGGAGGAGGTGTAAGAAGGAAAAAAATGTGGTGGAGGAATTGTAGAAGGATAACAGAGGAGGTGGAGAAAGTCTAAGAAGAAAGTGAAGGAGAAAAGAGAGAATCATAATGGATAATAATAATAACAACACTAATAATTATAATAATAATAATAATAATAATAATAATAATAATAAGAAGAAGAAGAAGAAGAAGAAAAAGAAGAAGGAGAAAAAGAAAAGGAAGAAGAAGAAGAAATCGGAAATGCAGGAGAAAGAATGAAAGGAAGAGCAAAAGGGGAGGAGGAGGAGAATAAGAAAAGAAAAAGAAGAGGATTTATGGAAAAGTGTAAAAAAATATGATTATTTTAAGGCGGAAAAGGAAAATAGGATAAAGGAGGAGGAGCAAAAAAAAAAAAAAAAAAAAAAAAAGAGGAGACAAGTAGAAGAATGGGAGAGGGATTATAAGCGATAATAAGATCCCGAGAAGGAAAATGGAAAGGAGGAGAACAAAGCGAAGGAAATGGGGAGATGGGACAAGGAAAAGAAGAAAATACAGAAGAGAGAAAAAGAAAAGATGAAGATGAACAAGAAAAGGTAGAATTCAAGAGAAGAAGGAAAGAAAAAAGAATTAAAATGAAATAAGTTTAAGGTAAATTAAAGAGAGGAAATTGAAGAACAAAGGAAGGAGGAAGGATAGGCGAGAGTAGAAGTGAAAGGAAATAAATGCCCTATTTCCCTAGCTCCAACCTGTCTATGTCCATTCCTCTTCGATTAGGAATTAGTAATGACATTAAGGCGGCAAATAATGAAATCAAGCTTGCATCAACTCTTCCCAGAAGCTTGGGAGAGGTCTTGACCTCCAGGAAAGTGAGAGGTCTTGACCTCCAGGAAAGTAAGAGGTCTTAACATCCAGGAAAGTGAGAGGTCTTGATCTCCAGGAAAGTGAGAGGTCTTGACCTCTAGGAAAGTGAGAGGTCTTGACCTCCAGGAAAGTGAGAGGTCTTGACCTCCAGGAAAGTGAGAGGTCTTGATCTCCAGGAAAGTGAGAGGTCTTGATCTCCAGGAAAGTGGGAGGTCTTGACATCCAGGAAAGTGAGAAGCGTGCAAAATTTCACAGTGAATTGAAGTGAAATGATATACAAGTTATCTGCACCAAGAACTTAAACAGCGATATTTATTAGTGATGCAGATTCCTATCTTGTAGCTTGTAAGAGACCTTTACATCCTGGAAAGTAAAAGGCGTGTAAATGTATATATACATAAGAGGAAGCGATATGCAGAGTATCCAGAAATCTGGAGTTCTTTTTTGTTAAATTTGCGGTAGCTTGTTTTCTGTTATTATTATTATTATTATTATTATTATTATTATTATTATTATTATTATTAGTATTTTAATTTTTATTATAGAACTGTGGAATGCTAGTCTTGAGTTCCCATGGTCAAATCCCTACAAGGAATGGGGATTATTTGAAGACACTTAAAAATATGTAACTGCACTGCATTTTTCTATCATGTAGTTAGCCTTGGTTGTTGATGAGGAGAATTCAATGTGTGTGCTGACCACTGGTAGATCAGGGAGAGAGGCAAAAACGGAGATTAATAGGCGCATGGGCGTCCTTCTGTCTGTGTAACATCAGTAGATGTTCCAGTTTCCTCTCATTTACAACCTCTGTGGCCCAGTGGGCTAAGCCGTGGAGTTCTAAACTAAGAGTTCCCAGGTTCGATTCCTGACTAGGAAGGTAGATTATTATTATTATAATTATTATTTTTATTGTTGTTGGTGTTGTTGTTGTTGTTGTTATTATTGCTATCACATCAATAAATAACGTGATAAGAAACAAATATTTCATGTGGAAGGAAAAACGAACATACGTAGCAATAAATGTGGAACATAAAGTATTATCTGTATTTTGGCTTTGGGGCAGAACCAAATCATTTGGCTCCTTACCTAACACCTTTCCCTCTCTAAACTTCTTCCCTCCCATATCTCTCTCTCTCTCTCTCTCTCTCTCTCTCTCTCTCTCTCTCTCTCTCTCTCTCTCTCTCTCTCTCTCTCTCTCTCTCTCTCTCTCTCACTTTTTCTCTTTGTATTTTTTATGCTTCAAAGAATTTTTTTTTTTATTAAAATACAATTTACAAATCATTGAAAATAATGAGAGTCACATGCAATATATTGAGCCAACCAAAATTAATCCCACCCTAACCTCACCTAAGCTGAAGTATCCTTCTTTAGAAAGATCTGAAGCAAAGTTTATTAATGCAATATTTTTATCAAGGAATACATTCTTTTCTCTCTTTGCTCTTCCCATTGCATCCCTGCCTCATAACTTCTTTCCCTCCATTCTTCCTTCCCATTATCTATCCCTCCATTACTATCTCCCTCACTTTATCCATATCTTCCTCTGACCACCTTTTCCTCTCTCACTCCCTTTATCCCTCCCTTTATATCTCCATCATTCCTTCTTACTACCCTCCTTCTTCCCTCATTTCCTCCTCCCTCCCTCCTTTTCTCCCTCCCTCCCTCCCTCCCTCCGCTTTCCCTTTCTACTTGTCATTTCGTACAACAATAGCCCCTCATCAGCCAAACCGGATATTCTCCCTCCCCCATGTCCCTCCACCATATCCCTCCATCCTCCAATACCCTCCCTCTTCTTGAGATTCTTTCTGGATAGTTTAAATATTTGGGTGTGTACAGTTGCTCTTGAAAACACGGGTGCCCTATTTAATTTCATATATTAATTCACTTACACACACACACACACACACACACACATACACACACACACACACACACACACACATATATATATATAAATATATATATATATATATATATATATATATATATATATATATATATATATATATATATATATATTGATCTTGTAAAGAAGTGTAACTCTTGGGTTTTATAGGTATTCATATATACACGCCAGATCACCTAACCTAACAGTTTACAGGGTTATTTTAATTTTCATGGGGTTCTGGGGTACATTATCTTTATAAGGTCATTTTATTTATTAGGTAAGTAATTATATATTTAGTGTTTAACTAAAAGCCTGTATTTAATTATTTTTCAATTTATTTTTATTCATTAAGTTATCTATGAAATAAATTTTTTATATTTAATTGGTTAGTATTTTCTGTATAGAATGAGTGATTTTCTTTTAGTCGTTGATTTTGTTACTTTGGATTTACGTTATTAATGATTTAATCTTTATGTATTTATTTAGATCTTTATTTATTCTCTTATTTTTAGGATTTTATTCTTGATATAATTTTATTTACTGAGAATGGAGTTGACTTGTGAAGAAATTATGAAAGTGTTTTACCACTTCCGTCTTGCTATTTAATTCCTGTGGTTTTTTTTTATTAATTAATTTAATATCATATACTGACGTACGAGTATCTCTCACCACATTGTGTTTGTCCCTGTGAATAAAATTCTGTTTAATAGAGAGAGAGAGAGAGAGAGAGAGAGAGAGAGAGAGAGAGAGAGAGAGAGAGAGAGAGAGAGAGAGAGAGAGAGAGAGAGAGAGAGAGAGAGAGAGAGAGAGATTGTTATATTAATGAAGTCTGACATCCTAATTTTTATATAGTGTTTTAATTTGCTTATTGTTGATGCCTATAGAGCATGGGATGTGAATTAAACTGAAAACACCACGAATGAGAAAAAACAGTAAAGTTAACAAATTTGACTCGGTATAATGCGTTAATTCCCTAGCTTAGCAGTTACTTAAGAGGTTTGTTTCCTCTTTTATACCTATGGTGGTGTAGTTGATAGCGCCTTGGAATATTGATGATGTTCCCTAGATCGACCCTTTGCCAGGGACTAAATATGTTTCATGGTTTCACATATGATGGTGTGTTTATTTGATTATATATATATATATATATATATATATATATATATATATATATATATATATATATATATATATATATATATATATATGTTAAGACTATTATATAAAGACAGTCATATAAAACAAATAGACTAAAAAGAGACAAAAAGAATTAAAAAGCAGAGAATGATTTTTAAACGCATTCCAGAAGCGAGTAAAAATCCCGAATAAAAATAGTGGCGAGGTCTTAAAACATCTGTTTTTATTGCCGGCATTATTTTTATTTATTTCCTTTTTATAATGTTTTTTGTTTATTTATTTTATGTATCTAGTTTTTATTTTTCAAGTTTTTTTCGGCGAGAGCTTGCTTTTCGTTTGGCAGAGAGGGCTCTCTCTCTCTCTCTCTCTCTCTCTCTCTCTCTCTCTCTCTCTCTCTCTCTCTCTCTCTCTCTCTCTCTATCTCTATCTCTATCTCTATCTCTATCTCTCTCTCTCTCTCTCTCTCTCTCTCTCTCTCTCTCTCTCTCTCTCTCTCTCTCTCTCTCTCTCTCTCTCTCTCTCTCTCTTTTGTTCCGGGGAGCAACTGCAAAAACTACATTCCTGGAATCCTGAAATCGGATAGAAAATATATTTTTCATTATTATTCGTTCATTTTTCCTTTTTGTATAAAAGTCTTCAAGTTGTTATTACAAGATATGGTTATTCTCCCGCTATCGAGTTTTATTATTATTATTATTATTATTATTATTATTATTATTATTATTATTATTTTTACTATTATTATTGTTACTATACTACTACTACTGTTACCGTCGTTATTGATGTTACTATATATGAATGACTCATACGTTTAAGTTATGAATTACATTAATTTTGGTTTTCAAAAATTTCTTGAGTTAAATAGAGTGGTATAATTGAGGGTATAACTCAACTTATTGATACCTTCATTCGAACTATCAAAATGAGCCTCTTTCTCACTTTAAGATCCCCATTAAACACTTATTGGTCCTTTTGAATGTAATATATGACTTAATTCAAGCCATTATTTGAACTAAGAACTTAGAGAGAGAGCCCTAAGTTCACGTAAGTTTTTGAGTGACAGCTTAGTGCCTAAGTTGAACATGGACTTGGTAAAGCCAAAGTTGACTCTTTAAAGCCATAGCTTGAACTAATTATAACTTAACATAGAGATCCATGTGAAACTTAACTTCCTGAAGCTTTAGTTTAAACTAATTTTGAAATAGCAAATTGAACCAGTTAGCGAGAGTTTTTAAGTGCAGGTGACTATTTTTGCAATAACAAAGAAAACTCTTTTCATCATTGTACTTTTTGAGCGAAACTATTTGGTATAATTGAAAGTAAGAATTGACTTCTTCATCACATTGCTTGAACTAAGTTTGAATTAACAAGGAGAGCCCCTTCTCCACGTAGATTTTTGAGTGAGAGTGGTGTATAGTTTACCTTAAAAAATGACTTATCCATGACCAATGTTTGAATCAAGTTCTTCGCGTAAGTTTTTGAATGAAAATTATATAGTTAAGAGCAAAAATTGACTCAGTCAAGTCACATTTGAAGTTAGTTTGAACTATTAAAGAGAACACATTCTCCATATGAACTCTTGCTTAAGGGAGTGATGAAGTTGATATAAAAAAGACTTATTTATTTCTTAAGTCGACCTTAATTCCAACTTGCATAAGTGTAGGTAGAAGTTTGAATTATACAAGTCATAGTTTGAACTATGAAATCCCGTTTTCCACGTTCAACTATAATGGTATCGTTGAACCAAAATGTTCAATTTGGACTATAGAGGAGATGCCGTTTTACTCGTAAGTTCTTTAATTATTCAAGCCACATTTTGAACTAATTAAGAGAACTTGTTTACAGATTTAGCAAACAGTGTTATAGGTGAACTAAGGGATACTTTGTGGTATAGTTAGCTAAAACTTTGTATATGAAGTATTCAATCCATAGTCCGAGCTATGAGTTCCTGTATTCTGCATTCAACTTAGAGTATAGTTGAAATTAAAACCCGAGTTTGAACTAACAGAAGGTTTGTATTCTATTCGTAAGTTTTAGTGAAAAGTAATATTATAAGTGATGAAAATCTGAATTGAACTTAGAAAGCGCGTTTTTAACATATAGCCTTATTGGGAGAGTTGAACATTATGTCTGACTTATTTTAGTCGTAGTTTGAGCTAATGAGACCCCGTTCGCCGTCTTCAGTTTAATAATAGAGTTAAATTTGACTTATTCAGAACTATATCTTGAACTGAGTTTGACCTAAAAAGAGTTCTTCCTCCAAGGAAGTGCATGCGTAAAATGAACGAAACTCAGTGGGATCAAGATGAACCGATTCCCACATAGTTTCGTCTCTTGCCAAGCTAATCCTGGAGCAGTGGTCGCTCATGTATGGCAGTGGAAAATTTGGTCGGAAAACAAGGCGACCTCACACGACCGGAAAATTGCTCCCGGCGCCCTCCTATCACGGAAAGATTTGTCTTAGGCTCCAAGTCGACGGCACTGCTTCTGACGGCATTCCTTGCCTCCTACCCCTCCCCCTTTACCCTGAAACCTTCCCCTTGGCCTTCTTGCTCCTCCCTTTATTCCCCTTTCCCCTTACCTATAACATTCATTAATTCCCCTTCCCTTTACCTCTAACTATCCCTCTACCCCACCCTCTCTATCAAACCCCTCCTCCTTTATTTTCGCCTTCCCCTTGCATATAACCTTTCAACCCTATCCTTTCACTCAGTGTCTCCTTCTTATATTGCTTCTCCATCAATTCCCTTTGCCCCTTACATATAATTTTCCCTCTATGTCACCCTCTACCTCAGTACCGCCTCCCTTAATTTACCCCCTTCCCTTTACTTACAGCCCTCCCTCTACCTTATCCTCTCCTTCAAGCCCCTCCTCTTTTTCTTGCCCCTTCCTTCATCCCCCTTCCCTCTACCCCCTGTCTTTTCTCCTCAAGAAACCCATCCCTTAACCAACTATCTTCCCCTCCACTCCCCTCTATGCCCAACCCTCAGGACCACCTCCGGAACTTCAGGCTCCACCCTCAATTTTCCCCTCTCTTTCACTCCTCTCCTCCCTACCCTTAGCACCGCCAAGGAATATCTTAGATTTTCATTTTTTCCAACTCTTAAAAAATAAAAATAAATACGTTTGCTCGGAAATATTAATTTTAGATTCAATTTTGGAGGACCACATGAAGTACCACCATTTTTTTTTTTTTTGCTTTCCATTTTAAGCTATTTGTTATCTTGACTGACTGTTCTGAGTGAACAGGGGCTATTGGTTCAAGAGAGTATCTGTATTATATTCCTTTTTAGTTCCTTGTTCATACCATTATCTCTATAACCCGTTCCCGATAATCTGACCAAGATACCACAATTTTTTTTTTTTTTTTTTTTAGTTAGTTATATTACGTCCCTCGTTGCTTAGCTGATTTGCTTGTAATTTACACTACATAAACACACTCTGTAAGCAAATAGAGAAAAACTTATTGTAATTTTTGTTTAATGTGTATTAAGAATATAGTGATGTACAGTGAATATAGTGAAATATATAGGGGGCGTAGTTCCTAGACCCAGTACTAATGAACAGACTTTAGATCCAGAATTAGAATGTATTAATATATTATCACTTCTTTATTATACTGTGATTTCCTCTGGTAAAGTGGATTCCACCTTAACTTATAATGTGAAAACTCTATAGACGGTTTTATATATAAACCCCCCTTTTGTGTGTCACAGTTAGTCCCCATTCGAATGGGGATGTACACAGACAAGTTGGAAGTAGGGGAACATGGCCGGATGCCCTTCCTAGCGCCTTATAGTAGGCTCGAATTCGTGGTAGACGTTTCCCGATTCATGAACTCTACCACTGAGCAACTGCGAAAATTTTGTATTATAAATAAAATTAAAAAACTTGAGATACTAATAAAAAAAAGCATTTAAAACACAAATTGGGGCATTAATTGCATTTCAAGTTATAGATACGAAATCCTAATATATTATCATTATTTTTTTTTTTGTGATTGTGAAGAGAAGTAAATTCTTGTGACATACAATTAAGATATAAGGATTTGAAAATGAAAATTACGGAATTTTTGTAAGCTAAGTTACAGTAAGTGAACAAACCGGGACATTGTTTACTGTCCAACTTACAAGTACAAAAATGTGGAATAAAAAATGCAATATTTGAATAATAATAGAAATAATACCAAGTGAGAGGTGGTCTTTGTCTCCGTATATACCAGACGAAACATTGATGCGGAAATCTTGTTTTAAAATATAAAAGAAAAAGAATTAATGTTTTAGATATGATTCGAGGATGTCATGCGATGCTAGTGCGTGCACCAACGGAGTACGGATACGAATGCATAGTATTAAAATGATAAGTGAAGACATAGGAGCTTTTTTCAGATTAATAGAGCATAGCTTCCAATCCAATTTACAATGAGTGAAGTATAGATAAGTTATGTAATTAGGATCAAGGAAAGATAATGGACTCAGTACATTAAATAACCTTGTTAATTACTTGGTTAAGTTAAGTTGGCCAGTTATCTAACCTAACTCAACCTAACCTAACCTAATTTGATAATTTACGTAGTTATTGCATGTACTTGTAGTCATTATCTTGATCCTCTTATTACTTAAATTCTAAATGAATAATTGATATTTCTTAATTACAAAATGGAAATCCAAACTTTCAGCATGCATATGAAAAGGTTATAAATACAAATAATAATAATTGATATAAGTAGTCTCCGTGGCAAAATGGTAGAGTCCGCGACTCTGAGGCGGCAGGTCGAGGGTTCGCGCCCCGTCACGGACTGAGGTTAGGGCATACACTCAGGGTAACGATTACATCTGCTAAAACAAGTCCTTCGCATGATGGCAACCGCCCTAGCCCTTGGTAGAAAATGGAGTTCGTGACGTAAAACCGAATCCAATAATAATTGATTTAGATAAATCAGGGCATGGCATACCTTCGAGTGTTCCCCGGTCGCAGTATCAAAACGAAGGCAAAAAAATATTTTAATTATCTTAATGATTATGTCATGTACTGTAGGTGAACGTACGGGGTAATAAGAGGGTTCATAATCGCCCTCAAATTGTCTTATCGATGTTTCTTTTGTATTTCAACATGAAAATTGTTGGCGATCGCCAAGCTTTTATCTGATTTAATTGCTGTTTATGAACCAATCATACTTGATTACCTTGGCTGTGTTAGATAATGATATTGTGTGATTACCTAATTGTGTTTACGGGAAAGAGCCCAAAGCTCGTATCTTCCCGTCTCCTGATCGGTTCCATCACATGTTTGTGTGTGTGTGTGTGTGTGTGTGTGTGTGTGTGTGTGTGTGTGTGTGTGTGTATCCGTGTATACTATTTAGTTTTTGGAATCGAGGAGATTAAAAGAAAGAGAAAAGGGAAAATAAAGAAAAAATACAAGAGAAAACAGGAAAGAAAAGAGGGAAAAATAATCCAGGAGAAAAATGGATGAGAGTAAAAATGACAGGAGAGGAAGAGGTAAAGAAAGAAGAAAAAACAACAATGGAAGAGGGGAGGTAAAGGAAAAATGAATAAATGAGTAAGAAAAAGAAGGCATGGTAAATTAGAGTAATATGGAGAGGAATACCTTGTCCTTGTGTCCCGCGGCGTTGTTGCAGCGCTATGCATGTGTGTGTTTGTATGTGTGTGCGCGCGAGTGTGTGTGTGTGTAAAAGAAGATTCCTTCTTTGGTTTAGGGAAAACTTGGGTGTCACGTGATTTTCCGCCTTGCTAATGAATTTGTGAGAGAGCTCCTTGACCCCCGAGGCCACATGGTTGTGACGGCGCTATTAAGTTGTCCTACTTTGATGTCTTTCGTGGCCTCTGTGGCTGGTGGCTCTCTTAATCTTCTTACTCTTCTTCTTTGTTTTCTAAGTCTTCTTGAGCATCTTTAGTCTTTACAAATCTTTCTCAATTCTATATTTAATCTCTATTGTCTTATCTTTTCCCAGGTTCTCGGCTTTTGCCTGTCTTATTGTTCTCAACTAAAGCTTTCTTCATTTTCTTTATCTTCTTTGTTTTCTGGAACATCTTTGTTCTCTACAAATCTTTCTTTAATTTTTTTCTTCGTTATGTTCTTTGTCTTCTTAGTTATATTTTATTCTTAGTAAGTCTCTCTCTCTATTGATTTATATATTTGTTTTGTCTCCCATTTTTCTTTCTTGGGTTCTGTCTGACTCTCTGACTAATAATAATAATAATAATAAACTTTATTTCCATTTTACAATGGGTATTCGTCAGCCAGGACAAGCCCCAACCCCCCACTGTGATGTCCACCCACAGCAGTTCCTGCCAGTAAACAGCTTAAACTCTCGGTCTTGGACGGGGACCGATCTTTCGACCTCGTGAATGCGAAGCCAGCGCGTTACCACTGTACTAGCCAGCAGGCTAGTACTAGTCTTAGTCTAGAACTGTGTATGTTCATCTTGTCTATATTTCTTCTCGACAGTTCTTTCCATGAACTATTTTTGTTTCTCTTTTGTCTCCTTGTCCTTTTTCTATCAGACTTAATATCTTTTTTAGACTCTGGCTAGGTTCTTACTCTTCTCAGTATTGTCTTAATCATATTCTGTGTCTTCTTAGTCTTCTTGAGCGATTTTGTTCTCAGCGAACCTTTCTCTTAAGATTTTTACATCATCTTCGTCTCGTCACATATCCTCCTCTTAAGATGATCTACAGCTGGCTAGCAATTTTACTCATCGTAACCATCTTTTTCATACTTCTCTTCTTCTTCATTTTCTTCATCCGTTTTCTCCTTTTTATTTCTTCTTCTTCCTCTTATTATTATTATTATTATTATTATTATTATTATTATTATTATTATTATTATTATTTCGTCTTCTCCTCCTATTCCTCCCCTTCTTCTTCTTCTTCTTCTTCTTCTTCTTCTTCTTCTTCTTCTTCTTCTTCTTCTTCTTCTTCTTCTTCTTCTCCTTCGTACATGTTTTGTGTGACCTTTTAGTTTTAATTTTTCTTATGTACCTCGTGTGTGTCTATTGCCTCTTCGTCCTCTTCCTCTCTGAAGCGACGTCTTTCGTCTTTCACGAGCACTGGCCGAAGTTCTTATCCCTCTTAAGCTCTTTGTTGCTGTTCTTCTGAATTATCTGCTTAGTGTTATTGATCAACTCATTGTTATTCTTATTATCAGTAGTCTCCGTGGCTAAATGGTAGCGTCGGCGACTCTGTGTCGGCAGGTCGAGGGTTCGCGCCCCGTCACGAACTGAGGTTAGTAAAGACATACACTCAGGGTAACGACTACATTTTCCAAAACAAGTCCTTCGCAAGAAGGCAACCGTCCTAGCCCTTCGTAGAAATGGGAGTTCGAGATGTAAAACCGAATCATCATTACTATCCTTATTATCATTCACCACTTTTAATTAATGTCTTCTCTGGGTACTGACGTCCTTTTCTTCTTCTCTCTATATGGGGTCGCTGTATTTTGCTAGCCTTTTCCACTTTTTTATGGCTCGCGTATCCTGATCCCTTAGCCCCTTATCCTTCATATTATTGTTTGGGTACTGAGTGATACTCTTTATTACTCTTGTTCGTTATGTCCTCTTGTTTAGCATTTTTTTATTTATTATTCTCTCAGAGCATCTTAAACCATATTTTCTTCTTGAAATATCTTAACCTCATGCCTTGTTCCTCTTTGACTCGACATCTTTTCTAAGTACTAGTTGATACTCTTATTTGTCTTATTATCTTACTCTTTCACAGCATCTTAGTCTTCTTGATCATCTAAACTCATATTTACCTCTTGAATCTCCTTAACCTCTTCGGTTTCTGATCCTCTTTAATCCGATATCTTTCCCTACTTTTGGCTGATATATTCATATTTTTCTTATTCTTATTCTTACTCCTGTGCAGCATCTTTTTAATCTTCCTGTGCATCCTAATTCGCTACAGCTCATATTTCAATATTTTACAAACCAGAATATAGTTTAATGTCTCTACATGCTAAATAGTTATATAACTTTTATAATAATAATAATAATAATAATAATAATAATAATAATAATAATAATAATAATAAATCATCTTGGCCAAATAAAGGAATATTCAATCATTGCTTCGTTATATAAAATAATTTTATCAGTCAGCTTTATTAAACATCGTCAGATTACGGAAAGGGGCAGGGCAATGGGCGTGGCATAGGCAGATGGGTGGAGTTAGGCGGTTTTGGGGCGGAGGAAGCCGTTGAAGTGCCTTAGCGTACCTGTAGGAGTAGGTCGAAGCAAATTAGACGGTGGCTCATATCCCTTCTAAGATGTGGAATATATCTGCATTGTTTATTGAAATTCACGTCAGGGATTAAAGAATAGCGAATAGAAAGAAATCTACATTTGTTAATACGACTTATTAATTATTTCCGGAGAAAAGATATCCTGAAAAATGGTGAAATAATTTTCATTTTTTTTTTTTTAATTTCGTAATAAGTAAATACTATTGTTGGTGGAATTCTAGAATTGCTGGAGATTCTCCCTTGGGAATTTAAGACTTACTCGAAATTCCTTGCTGCGGTTAAACTACATTGTATGAAAGAGTCTGGAATAAAGATGAAAATACTGGAGGTATTTTTTTTTTTTTTGTGTGTGATTACAGAGCATTGTTTGGACGAGTTTTTGTACCAGAAATATAGAGTAAGAGTTTATTAATGATTGAAGAACATCAAACGCAGTTTCATTTTGGTTAAGGAATAGCGAGTGAAAGTTTTGCCTTGGGATTGTTAATATTAATATCTTCGATTTACGATTTTCTTGGCATTAAAAGACAGTGAATGAAGGCTTGTGGAGTGGAGATCTTGACTGCGATTACAGCGTGAAGATCTAATCTGGATTAACAAGCATACAGTGAGGATTTATTTAGGATTAAGAGGCAAAGCATACAGCAGTAAATGAAAATATTTAATACAAGAATGACGAGAGAAGGTATCGCCTCAGTGAAAGAGCCTTGATAGTAATTAGCACTGTGATTATTGAACAATGAGATTTTGTTGGATTTAAAGAGCAGTAAGTGAAGATATTTTTGAGATTAATAATAATGAGTTAAGGTGTCTTTATGATGATAAAAATGCGAGTGACAGCCTCTTTGTGATTAAAGAGCAATGAATATGGAACTTTTGGGGATTAAAGAGCAATTTATATGGAACTATTGGGGATTAAAGAGCAGTGAATATAGATCTGAATGTGATTAAAGAGCAGTGAATATAGATTTTATTGGAATTAAAAAGCAGTAAATATAATAGATCTTATTGGGATTAAAGAGCAGTGAATATAGATCTGAATGTGATTAAAGAACAATGTGCGTAGATCACACTGGGATTACAAGCAGTGACTGAAGATTTACTTTGGATTAAAAAACAATTATCGATGTCTCACTTGCAAGTAATGAACAATTACAGACAGTGACTGAAGATCTATTTGGGATTAAAGTGCAGTCATTGAAAGTGTCATTTGGAATAAACTGTCGTGAGTGAAAATCTATTTGGGATTAATGACTTTGGTCAATTTTGCGATTAAAAATTAAGGACTGAATGTTTCAATGGGATTAATGAACAATGAATTAAATGTCTATGTGGGATTAAAGGTAATGTCTGAAAATCTTTTTGGGAGTAATGAACAGTAAAATAATTTACTGGTTATGAAGCAATGACTGAAAAACGTTTGGGGATTAGTATGGTGTGATTAAAATTTCCAAACATATTCTTTTGAAAACTGATTAGTGATGAGTGAAAGTTGTCCAAATTTGAAAATTAAAGAGCACGGTAATTTTGAATGTGCACAGCTTCACAGCCTAAATATTTGCCGTAAACAAGTTAATATTGAATGTAAACAACTTTGAGAAAAGTTTATGTATAACTGGCTGTTATCCTACATTATATATCATATCAAATGTTTGTACCAAGAGGTTCCTAAGTTTTTATATTATTACTTATTTACCCGTTCTCTAACACTCAGTGGCTTGCGTGAGTTAACCTTCGCGGGTGGAAAATACACAACTTACTTGTTTATATGTTTATTTATAAAGTTAGTTTTATATATTAGTTTATTTGTTTATTTGTGTTTGGTTGTCGCGGCATGTTTGGGTTTCCAGGCTACTCGCGCTCAATACCCGATCTGTACAGGATCAAAATAGAGGTGAGTATAATGAGATATCATTGCTTTTCTTCTTCTTCTTCTTCTTCTTCTTCTTCTTCTTCTTTTTCTTCTTCTTCTTCTTCTTCTTCTTCTTCTTCTTCTTCTTCTTCTTCTTCTTCTTGCAACTTCATCTTCTTCTTCTTCTTCTTCTTAATTTTCTTCTTCTTCTTCTTCTTCTTCTTCTTCTTCTTCTTCTTCTTCTTCTTCTTCTTCTTCTTCTTCTTCTTGAATATGCAGGACACGAAACATAGTCATCTCATAGGTATTCACTTGATTATTACATTGGTAGTAACATAGTCGAGTAAACATAATACTGGAAGGAACTTTAACCTGGACAAGAAAGGTTTAAATTATTACAAGTTTTAAGCTGTTCCTGAAGATGGAACAGTCTCTGTTACAGCAGAATACAATCTTACCTTGTGCATACTGTCTGGCTTTTGTCCTGAAGAAATGTCAACTTTTCATTTTAGAGCATATCATATGTATTATTATGAGTGTAAGTTGGGGCCGCGGTAGATCAGTGGTGGAATGCGTGTCTCGAAGCGAATAATAGGAATTTAAGCCCACCGCGTGGCGTTAGGAAAGGCATCCAACCTTAATCCCCCAGTTCCAATATGAGTGTCCGCCCCTATTCAAATGGGAACTAGTTTTGACACAAAACGGTGTATGCGTAATATTTGATATTATTGGGATTCTTCGACTTCGATTTTTTTATTTAATTATTGTAAACAAAATTTAAATTTGATTTTTACCTTATATTTAAGTTTCTTTATTAGTAACCATTGTAAAGTGGAAATGAAATTTGAATTAATCTTATTTATATAGTTGATGTTTTTATTGGAGAATACTGTAACTCTACTGTGTTGACATCTTGCTCAATTTGGTTAGCTACGCAAACTATAAAAAGATGGCCAGGAGATGGGATGCTGCAATTACATTTCACCCTGAGATAAGTAGTTGAGTAACCTCATTTCAAATACGGTAACAAGTTCAACCCATTAAGTAGATCCTCTTGACAGGAGTTCAAGCCCAAGTGAATACTTAGTGCGATAATTTTTTATTTAGCCTTTATTACCATCGAACACTCAAAAGCCTTGATAAAGAACGGGTGTAACTCAGGAAAAACTAAATATGCAGGTATTGAGGTTTTGAAATGTGGCAGGCTATGACCGTAGGCTTTATTTTTGGAACTAATTGTAAGCCCCTTTTTTTTTTTACTCAAGGTTAATCTTTTCGAATATCGATGTGTGTTTTATACTCTGAAATTTCCGGCTTTTGTGTGTGTGTGTATGTGTATGTGCACATTGACACACTCATATATACATTCACATACACATACATATACACACACCATAGATAGTTGACTTGCTAGCTTGCACATTATTTGCAATTTCTTAAGTTTTGCTTGATTAGAAAGAACTTGAATCAGGATGTTTGCAATGATTAATCTGCTCCGACATACAAACTCTTCATTTAGTAGAGATTTTCCATTCCAGAACACAAAGTGTTTTGGGTCTGAGAATACTTTTTCTTTTGTCAGATTTATGTTTGCCTAGTCTCGAATATATAATATGCACCTATCTCTTTTATTGTGCATTATTCATTATTTATTAATACTTGTTTACATAAATGAAATATATGTTCTAAGTATGTAAGCGTAAGCAAAAATTAATAAACCAAAATAAATGAATCGACTAATAAATAAATAAATAGATAAATAAATAAATAAAAGTGGAGATTCGGAGGATGGTATATATATATATATATATATATATATATATATATATATATATATATATATATATATATATATATAGTTTGCCATATTTGTGTTTCGCTGTTAGTACCCATTCGAATGGGGTTCAACCACATACTTGTTAAAACTGAGAAATTATTGTTGGATGCCCTTCTTAACACTCCGCTGTGGGATTGATCGGAAATCTGTTACTTCCCTAATCGAACACCCTAATTCGATACTGTGGATCTAGTGTTGAGTGTTACATCAAGTTATATAATGCTTTAAAACGATTTTAATTTGGTAAGTTGGGATGGGGGTGAGGGAGGCAAGAGATTTTGGCATTGTTGTTAGGGATATGTTGGGGGTAGTGTAGAAGGGATTTGTTAGTTGCAGCATAAGTATTGGAATATGGGTACCGGTGTGGTTGTGTTGGAGGGATTTTTGGAGTATTAACATCATGTAGAGTCGGATGGGGGTTTGTATTTGAGTATTTGGGATAGGGTTTTTGGATGGCTAGTGGAGGAAAGGTTTGTTGTGGGTACTGATATGCTGATGTCAGGGGTTCTAATGGGGTGAAAAACAAAAACAATTCAGAATCTAAATTCCAGATCAAAAATTAGCACGATGGTCTGCCCCTCTCTTTTTTCTCTCTTACTTTATTTAATTTTCGTGCTTTTCCCTCCAATGCCCTTATATCCTTAATCCTCTCCCTTTTTTCCCCTCCTATCCCATCCCATCCTTAAAAAAAAAGGGGGGGGGGTTGAAGTGGAGAGGTTTCTTGGTTGGACTACTACCATGCTAGTCTTTTGGGACAGATGATGAAGTGTAGGAATGTGTTTGTAAGAGTATTATCATGCAGAGTGTGGGGACAGGTGGAGAATGTGGGGAGAGTGTATATGTTTGTGTATTACTTTGCTGGAATATGGGAATGGGTGGGGGGGGGGTAGTGTGGTAGGGTTTCGTATATTTGAATATTCGAGTTCTAAAAAATTGTGTCCTCTTAGACGGCGTGGCTTGGATGGTTTCTATACATATATATTAGCTCAAGTGAATTGGTATGTGTGTGTGTGTGTGATTTTTTCAATCCATGGGTGTGGGGACAGGTCGGGAAGTGTGGGAAAGGATAATTGGTTGGAATATTACCACATGGGATTGTGGGGTCTGGTCAGAGAACCGGGAACGGGCGTTGGTGTTGAAGTCTTAGCATATTAGGGTTGAGGTGTGTGGTTTTGATACTGTTGGAAGTGTTTGTTGATGAAGGACATACTCAAGCCAATAATAATAATAATAATAATAATAATATAATATGTGCATTAACGGGTAATGAAGACCCAACATTATGATTCAAAAGATGACATACTTTTCGTGTTTGCTAATACTATGGTCCCTTCCACAAGAGAATAATGATAATAATAATAATAATAATAATAATTATAATAATAGCAACAACAATAATAATAATAATAATAATAATAATAATAATAATAATAATAATAATAATAATAATAGACTCCGTTACCCGCCAGATGCCCGTTTTCTATAAAACGCTCAAAAGCTTTGATAAAGAACGGGTGTAACTCAAGAAAAAGATTAAGTGGACCGATGTATGTAATTATTTCTCTCTCTCTCTCTCTCTCTCTCTCTCTCTCTCTCTCTCTCTCTCTCTCTCTCTCTCTCTCTCTCTCTCTCTCAGTACCATCACATAGACATTTAGACAGACAGATAGATACATAGATTGGCATAATTTGATGATAAGGCGCTGATATATATATATATATATATATATATATATATATATATATATATATATATATATATATATATATATATATATATATATATATATAGAGAGAGAGAGAGAGAGAGAATTTTGTAGAAAGACAAGTAGATATGCAGATAGGAATGTAGATTGATATATAGATAGTGAATTAGATAGAAAGATTATCAAATAGATAGATATCAGGTAGAAAGATAGATAGATAGATAGGAAAGTATATACTCAGATATATTATAGACAAATTTATAGATAAAGATATAATTTAATGTGTAGATAGATAAATAAATAGATAGATATATAGACAGAGAGATAAATAGACTACTGCGAGGCAGGTAGACCGATAAAATGATAAATAGATGGATAGAAATATATTGTTGATTCCATTCAGCATAGCGCGAGGCAGGATATAAGCAGAGAATTTGTCCGTATTGTGGAAATGTCTATTGTTGAACACAGAGAAGGGGCGTTAGGAGTAGGAGTGTGTGTGTCACGTCGCCTGTGTCGGTAGTCAGAAACTTTGTCATCATCGTCAAAAACTTTTTGTCATAGTCAAACGATGCATCTGATGTGTCTTGAATGTGGTTATGCAAAAGAATATTGGGAGAAAGATGAAGAGGTTTCGCTGACATGTATATATACCCTTAAGCTTATGCATATTTTTTATAGATTATTATTATTATTATTATTATTATTATTATTATTATTATTATTATGAATTTATTATTATTAATTTTATTATTATTATTATTATTATTATTATTATTATTATTATTATTATTATTATTATTAATTTTATTATTATTATAGTATATGTAGTTTAGATATGTCTGACTATGATAGGGATAACAATATGCAATACTTTACCATTGTAGTAATAGGATAAGTACACACACACACACACACACACACACACACACACACACACACACACACACACACACACACACACACACACACACACACACACACACACACATATATATTATATATAATCCTGTGAGCAAGATTCGAACCTGCAACACTATAATTGTATATGTATTAAGATGAGCCAGGACACCCCTGGTAACTGCTAGAGTAGGAAATGAAGACATATCTTTTGAATGTCTCTCTGTTCCTTTTTCTCTCGCTTTTCAACCTCCCTCGTGGCTTCTAATGTACATCATTCTTCTAGAAGCATCTACAACGTACAAGTAAACACAGTTCGATATATATATATATATATATATATATATATATATATATATATATATATATATATATATATCTTTGTGTAGTATATGCCTTTGTGTGGTTAGGTTATAAGTGCCCTATTTTATTATATTTTATAAATTAGTTTTTAAGTGCCCTATTTTATTATATTTTATAAATTAGTTTTTAAGTGCCCTATTTTATTATATTTTATAAATTAGTTTTTAAGTGCCCTATTTTATTATATTTTATAAATTAGTTTTTAAGTGACCTATTTTATTATATTTTATGAATTAGTTTTTAAGTGCCCTACTTTATTATATTTTATGAATTAGTTTTTAAGTGACCTATTTTATTATATTTTATGAATAATTTATATACTGTATATTGATAATTTATTTTTCTTTTCTTTACAGGTGAGTGTTTAGGCAGGTTGAATCATAGCTACATAGAAGATATGTAAGTGTTTTTCTTTATATTCACTCATACAGAACTGGCTCTCCTTAATATTTGAATTTTAGTTTGTCTCCGAGATCGTAAAAGAATTGAAGAAAACGGAAATGAATCTGTGCTAACCTCCGTCAACACAGCGCTGTTTTAGCATTCCTTTGATTATATAAAGTCTGTTTTACATGGGTAGATAGGTTGAGAAAGAGGTAGATAGATATTTAGATAGATAAATAGATAGATGTAAGCTGTCGTCTCCAGTTTTGCATTTTCGTTATCAAAATGGGGTTCGCATAGCAATTTTTTGCCAGAATCACTTTGGTGTAATTAAGAGGTGTTGGTCCTTTAACACTAGTAGACCCTGTAATCTCTGCCCTTGTACATAAGTGGCCTTATGTACAAGGGCACTATTGGAGCAGTATTCAGATGGCATTCACATATATGAAATAAATTAACAAAAAATATGTATTATTTTTATGTATGTACATATTTATTTATGTATTTATTTTGGTGACCAGAAGATGAAGCTTATTGTGATCTTTATTATTACCGAAGACTACAGAAAATAATACGTTCATTTTACAATGAAATAACATTTACTATGACTTAGCAAGTCTCTCTCTCTCTCTCTCTCTCTCTCTCTCTCTCTCTCTCTCTCTCTCTCTCTCTCTCTCTCTCTCTCTCTCTCTCTCTCAATAACACATTTACATTCAATGCTTGCACATGCACACACATGAACACGCTCACGCGCTCGCGCTTTTGCGATCACTGCTGAGGTGAACTTCGGCAGGGGTTTAGTCATCTAGTCGGAATTTCCTGTTTATGAATTTTCTTGACTGAGATATTAATTTATTAGGAAAATATAGTTCGGTAACATTTCTAAATACTGAACTAGACAAAATAATTTTGATTGTCATTTTACTTTATTTCATTAACTTTGTGAATTATGATACGGAATATTACCCTCACATTCCCGGCGTGTCGTAAGTCCAACTCCTTGGGATTAAGCCATTTCAACATAGTGCCGGTTTAAAACCCGGATGAATGGAGAGTGTTACTCGCTAGTCGTCTGTCCTGTCACTGGAGAAAGCAAGCCAGCTCAATTCAGTGCTGGTTTCAAGCCCGGATGACTGAAGAGAGTTAGTGTCAGGGAGGACAACCCTATCCCCAGTCTGTTCTAAATGCAGCCACTGGGGGAAACAGGCAGCTGAATTCGGTGTCGGACCATCCCGGGTGAATGGAGGAGGTTTGTATTAGGAAGGGCATCTAATCGAAAAACGATGAGGCAACAACAGCTCTGCCTTGCCCTTAACCTTTTTCTTTTCCTTCGTCTTGGTATTTTCTCGTGCCCGGGCCTTTATTGATGAGGGCAGTTTCTGCCTGTCCCGGTGTCACACTCTTAATAAAAAAAAAAGTCTCCAAGAGGCCATTGAAGCCAGGAACTCCATGTAAAGATGGAGGAAAACTACAAATAAAGTAGAATATCATGCGTTTAACATTATTTTATGATGCAACCTTGTGAATAAGGGTAAGGAATATAACATCTATATTCCCTGCCTGTCTTAGGGGTCGATTCGAAAGGACGGAGGAGGGGGAAGTTGTCAATCCCTCCCTCATTCTTTCTTTGCCATAAAACAGCGTTAGAAGAACCCAGTTCCCTCGGATATTTTGTTACATTTATGGCCACCTTAGTGGCTTGTGAATGATAATATAACAGTATTTAAACATTTGTTTGAGATTATTAACCGACAGGAGATGACCTCTTTGTGGTAATCCCCCGCCTGTATTTGTCTTGAAGTTCAACATTTCTCTCTCTCTCTCTCTCTCTCTCTCTCTCTCTCTCTCTGTTTTATACGTTCGCACGCGCCCTCGATGGTAAAGTTATTGTATCACCTGAGAACCTGGGAGGGCCTTAATAAGGTTATCCCACATAAAAAATGAGTAAGCTTAAAAAAAATAAAAAAAACTGCTAAATCAGTGTGTGTTGCAAGAACCTCCCTTGTGATATGACTCTACACCCGTTTTACGTCACTGTGCGTAGCTCCCAGTTTGCATAAATTATTTCTTTCAGTGCGTTTCGCTCATTATTCAATATTTATCGCCCATTGATATTAATTTATACATAATAACAAAGCAAAAACAGATATATTAAGTGTGTTTGTTATTGTTTAAAGTTTGCTTAAAGATAACTTTTTTTTAAATTATAAATGTTATTCTTAATGTTTTTCTTGATTTTTTTTTTACAATATAAAATATGGTCGTGATTATCGTTCATGTTGAATATTTTCACATATTATCGTTCGACTTGCAAAGAAACTCAATCCTCGGCAGACAGCTTGGTGCCCTTTTATCTTCTCCTCCTTCTTCTCCTCCCCCTCCTTTTTCTCACTCCTCCCTTGAATCCATCTACTTCTTACCCTATCATGCTTACTCTCTCTCTCTCTCTCTCTCTCTCTCTCTCTCTCTCTCTCCTCTCTCTCTCATGATCACTTAGGTCACTTATATATTATATATGCCCTCCATTCCACACTCTCCCTCAGCCTATCCTCCCTCTCTGTCCTTCCCTCACTCATGTCCTCCCTTCCTCACTCTTCCCTCTCCCTATCCCCCTATCTCTTTCCCTTACACTTGTCCTTCCTCTCTATATCCCTGCATCACCCATCCTCACTCCCTCCTTCACCCCAGCTTTTTCTCATGCTATCATATTTACTCTCCACCTTTCTTCCTTCTCCCATGAGCTCTTAAAACTTCTTCTTTATTTAATTAATATTTTTTTCTTTTGTTTTAATAATTTTCAACTAGTTTTTACTGCCTCAAGAATAAATATCCAATACGGAATAAATGTCGTTTAACCCCGTTCATTTTTTTATGTGTTTTCTTACAACCTGAAGATGAGCTCATTATTGTACCAAAGCGCATGAAAAAGTTGAAAAGTGATTGACGTTGAGACTGGCACTTATTCCTCCTCCTCCTCCTCCTCCTCCTCCTCCTCCTCCTCCTCCCCCTGTCGATCTTCCCTTGTTTTATCTGCTTCACTTAAAATAGGAGGAGGAGAATATAACCCCCACCTACAATCTCTCTCTCTCTCTCTCTCTCTCTCTCTCTCTCTCTCTCTCTCTCTCTCTCTCTCTCTCTCTCTCTCTCTCTCTCTCTGTAATATCACACACACACAACCACACACACCACACACTATATATATATAATATATATATATATATATATATATATATATATATATATATATATATATATATATATATACTAGATCTAATTTTATCGTGAAAATATTTATTAAACTTCTTTTTGCCTTTCATTAATTTATTTTTTGTTTTTATAATTATTTTTATTCGTTTGTTAATTAATTGTTTTTATTCGCAAGTGTTTGTTCTTGACCTGAGATTTTTTATCATGTAAATTAGATTGCATTTACACCGGGTTTAATTATGCTTTTAATTATTATAATCTCTCTCTCAAGGGTGTAGTCCCGACTTATTTTTATTTATTTATTTATTTATTTATATGTAAATATTCACACACACACACATACATACATATATACATATATACATACATACATATATATATATATATATATATATATATATATATATATATATATATATATATATATATATTTATGTATGTATGTATGTATGTATGTATGTATGTCTTACAATTTTTAGGTATTTATTGATATATGTAATTATTGTATTAATATTTACATATGTATAAATCGGTATTCTGTTTATATTTATTTATTGATATGAAAACTTATCATTCAATATTCCAGTTGTCTTCTATATTTATATAAAAAAAAATCTGGTGATATTTTTTTATTTATTATTTAACTGGTCCCCTTCCCCCCTCTGTATCTGTTACCCAGTCGGAATATACCCTCCCTCCCACATCCTACCTCCCTCCAAGGGCATCAAACTACCCCCATCTTTGGCCTTCAAGGATAGAAGAACACCCTTGTACCACTCGGGCACGTAATATGATAATCTTACTTCATTATAATAAACCGTTTTGAACACTACATTTTTTTGGCGGGGGAGACGGGTTAAGAAGAAGAAGAAGAAGAAGAAGAAGAAGAAGAAGAAGAGGAGGAGGAGGAGGAGGAGGAGGAGGAGGAGGAGGAGGAGGAGGAGAAGAAGAGCGCGAGAAGGAAGAAGAAGAAGAAGAAGAAGGAGAGAAGAAGAAGAATTATGCTGATGATGATTAGGAAAAAAAGAAGTAATAATAGGAGAAGGAGAAGAAGAAGTAAGAGCGGTGCTTTTAAAAATCTCCCCCCTCTCCCACCCCCTATCCGAAACATTTTTTGGGGAAGGGTTATCACACAAGTAGAGATTTCTGCCGTAAAAAATAAAAATAAAATCTGTGTAAATAGATGATTTTACGAAGATTTTTTTTACTGACTATTTTGTATTCTTTTTTTTTTAAGTTTCTGGTTTTTTTTAAGGGTTTGAAAGTGATGGGCGAACGGGTGAAGGGGGGGTTTAGTCGGTCGAAGCGCGTTCGTCGAACGCGGTTCGACTAGCCAAGTGTTTGACGCGCCGTTCGACACGTGTCGAACTGGGTATCTGGCTGTCGAACACGGAACGTGTCTCGTCGAACTACGTTCGACGAACCGTTTTGACCGTGTAAACCCCCCTTACGGGGTCATTTTGAAGGTTTTCCAAATACCACCTTCCCTCCCACCTATACGGTAATACAAGGGCCCTGCCACATACCAAGTTATCTTTGCAAGAAGTTAAAATCAGATTAAGTATTTCATTCATATACATAAAGTGATCATTCCCTACAGAGGTATGTATTTGCACAGATAAATTTGCACATATCTGGATATTATTCTGGGGGGGGGATATATCCACCCTAATTTTAACAGCACACTATTTTTTAAAGGGGAATAAATGTGATTTCACTGACTGAACATTCCGTACGCACACGCGTGCGCGCGTATGTAACACCCAAAGCCGCACATACACACTTAGACACACATGCTTGCACACACACACACACACACACACACACACACACACACACACACACACACACAAGCCTTCATTCATCCTCTAACAAACGCACGAACGAGAAAACGCCCTGAACTTCTTAGTGACCCATGGGCGGCGGGCGTGCCTTTGTATGCGGGCGTGGTGTGGCAAGTATATAGATGAATTTCATGAATTAACATTTAGGGCCCGCCGCCCGCACCATAGCAGCTTCCTCTTTACGACAATTGCGTGTGATTGCATGAGGGCTTTTTTATGCACGCCTACACGCAGTGGGCGGTGTGTGTACACGGCGTACGCCCATTCCACGCACATGAATGGAATGTACGTATGAGCCTTAAATGGTATACAATTATAAAGTCAGAGCCATTGACTTGAAGTAATAATAATAATAATAATAATAATAATAATAATAATAATAATAATAATAATAATAATAATAATAATAACAATAGTTGAAAACACGGATCATATATATTATTTTTAAATTCCATTACCACATTACATAAATGATTATATGAATTGTTGGCAGTGAAAAGAATGGCGTAATATGTTATTTAATTATATCTGAAGAGATCTGCTGCCTTATCATCTGCGGCTGATCTCATGATTATTATTATTATTATTATTATTATTATTATTATTATTATTATTATTATTATTATTATTATTATTTGAACCACGGTCCTGTGTGGTATGTGTGAGTGCTGCGGGAAGGAATTTTTATCCTCCCTAAAACATATGCATATGTTGATACTCTTCCATTACTGACCCCACACATCTGTATATGTATTGCTTATTGAGCTTGAGCTTGCTGAGTTAATCACTTGATTAACCCTCCAAAGTATTCTGTTCTCCTCCCTTTCTTCGTAAGTTGTTCTAACCAAGGGATGATATGCGAGCCCTTGGCTGAGGAGGAACCAGGCAGTATATTCATTTAACCTTAGAGGGAATTTTTTGGAGGAACACATATCCTAATATATTAATTTATTTGTTTATCAATTTATGTGTTTGTTAATATGTTTCTTTGCATTGGATTATATATATATATATATATATATATATATATATATATATATATATATATATATATATATAATAATAATAATAATAATAATAATAATAATAATAATATATAATAATAATAAAACGTCCGTACGTGCATAAGTCAGTGATTCCCTGGTAGTCTTGTCAGGTATATGCCTGATGCGAAGTCTTATGCTTTTTCTTAAGCTACTTTTTCCCTAGAATCTCTTCGTTGCTTAAGGAGGAGAGCGCAGTGATAGCCCTTTTGTGGTAACGCCAGTGAATTCAGAAGCTGTAGTGAGTGCATTTCAATTTTAAAATACTAATGGTGGAACGGTATTATCAGGAGCGCAGACTTCCGTACGGTTACTGTTATCGTCCCACGTATGTCAACGTCTGTTACCTCAGCAGTCATTGGGCGTACATCATGAGATGAGCAGAGAAAATAGTGCAATGGTTTCGAGACACGTTTTGGATTCGATAAAGTAAAATCTACCTTTTTTAACGTTGCCTTTAAAATAAATAAAAAAAAAATCTATAGACCTTGCACGTATCTCTCAGGAAGTAGTGAACTGGTCCCTGGACCTCGGGTAGTACCGTCCTGGTAATCCCAGTAGGGTGTGTTTTAGTTAAGGCCCAGTTTATTGGTCACTTGCAAATTTTGGAAGAGAACTGGTGTGGCATGTTAATCCACAGGTAATGACGTCGAGGGTGGCTCACTGTTTGTCTATATGCCCCTCTCCCCTTGAATACCCAAATACCCAGGATGGTCCCATCTTCCCTCACCTTCCCTTCTCCAACACTGCTTCCATGGCCGTCCTCCTCACTTTTCCAGCAGTGCTTCCAGTGGCCCTACACATTCCCTTCTCCAGTATGGCTCCCATCGCCCTCCACCTCCCTTTCTCCAGCACTGCTGCCATGACCCTCCACCTCTCTGCTCCAGCACTTCTCTCATGGTCCTCCCCCTCCCTTTCTTCAACAGTACTCTCATGGATCGCCACCTTTCCTTTATCTACCAATGTTTATATGGCCATCCGCTTCCTTTTCTCCAGTAGTGCTCCCAAGACTCTTCCCTTCCTATTCATCAGCGCTTCTCGTTGGGCCCTCCACCTCCTCTTTGCAGAAATGCCTCTCCAACAACTCATCTCCTATGATCCTCCAACTTTCCTTCTCCAACATGGCTCTCCACCTCCCCATTCACCAGCACTGTTCACAATGGACGCAACTCCCCTTCTCCAACACTACTCCATATACCACCACCTCCCTCTCAACATAGCGCTCATTTCCCTCCACCTCCTCTTCTTCAGCACTGTTCTCCTAGCCATCTACCTTTCCTTCTCCAGCACTGCATCCACGACCCTTCATAACCCCCCCCCCCCTACTTCAACAATGCTGGGACCGTATGAATATCCAACAACACCCTACCCTCCCGTCCTTATCAATGAAGGCCCTCTGCCTCTGACAGTCTGTGTTTCCCCCTAACCCCCTACATCATCCATGCCCATTGCTACCCTTTCCCCTAATCCCCTAATTAATGGTTCCCACCCACCTCCTTGA
>JAXCGZ010000458.1:30000-32500 GCA_037179515.1 Halocaridina rubra | reverse complement strand
AAGTAGGTCATGTAACCTCTCTTCACCAGTTGCTCTTGGGAATGTGTGTGAGTATCTGAGAGAGAAAGACAGTACCAAAATCCCCTTTTTAGGCATCTTTCAACTCAGTAGAAGCAGTAGCTTCGCCATTAGATTTATAGAGCATTGGTGGAACGGTAACTTCTTGAGTTTTTAATTCGGTTGCACATTGCATATAGTTCATAGCTTCCACTAAGAAAGTACCCAGGTTCGAATCTCTTCCCAGAATATCATAGGAAAATAACAAAGAGAGAGTAGTGGCGTCTTTCTTGGCAGACTTCTTCATCGCATCAGGCTCAGTCAGCATGCCACTCTACGAGTATATGTGATGTCAGTGGTGGAACAGTGACCCTCATGGGCTCGGACATTGATAAGAGCAAATTATCTAGTTCTTCAATTCTTTCGTAAAAAAAAATATTTGAATAAAAACTGGATTAGTCAAGATTTTGCCCAGAATGAAGGGAGTGCTGTAGGAGGGGAACCCCCCTTCTTGACCACCCCTCTAACCCTCTTTTTTTTTCCTGCTTTAACCTCCCCCATTCGTGGTTAGATGGAGATGGTAGTGGTGGTGGTGGTGATGGTGATAATAGCTGGGTGTACGACAGTAATGCTGGTTGGAGTAGTGAGGGGGGAGGAGAAAAAATGGTACGTATTATTATTGTGTTTATGGTCTTTTTATGAATAATCCAGCTCTGGGAGAGCGAGCCAGCTCAACTCGGATCTGGTCTCAAGCTTGGATGAGTGAAGAGGTTTGGATATAGGCAGAGGGTTGGTGTTAGGAAGGGCATCTGACCATAAAACTTATGAACCCAAACCAAGCACTATCAAGCACTATCCTCCAAGAGATTAGTGAAAAATCTGCAACTTCATAAATATAACAGTAAGAGCTTAGCCAAACCAGTACTAGTATTTAAGGGGCTAGTGAGAAACAGCTTCTCTTATGAACGTTGGTAAACCTGGTCTTCTCAACCAACGCTACTGTCCCATCGGGTAGTGAGAAACTGTGACCCTACATGAAACAGAGGAAACGCTATTGATTATTAAAAAAAAAAAATGAGCTATTTGCTGGATATTATTGCCCTTTTTCAAGCTCAAGTCTCAGCAGTTACTATTCCACTCTTACCTCGTACACCTAATGACGCACTCACTCAGCACGTCTCTAACAGGTAGTTTGCACTACACTAAGAGTCTCTTGTAGTCCGCGGCGGTAAAGGTTGCTTACCCCCACATTGAGGATCAGGTTGAATTTGCTTGCTACGCACTTATGACGCAATTGCAAAGTCAAAGTCACACTTGATGCATTTATTCGGCGATTTTTCTAAATATTCGGTAATTTCATAGTAGGACTGAGTTCTATTAGTAAATAAATGAAGATAAATATTAGTAATAAATCATACGTATTTATGTGAAGTAAAATAAGTATTTAAATAAAAGATAGAAAAATACTCAATTGTATAAATATATATACACGAAGAATAAGAAAACGGGAGAAATATGGAATCCTCCATTTTTTTCCTATTTTAAGGTTTATGGGCATGTGTGTATATTCGATAATATCATTCTACTTATCTATAAGAAATACATAAATGTACAAAGAAGAGATGAATAGATGAATATGTAAATGAATGAAAATGTATAAAAGAAGGTGCAGGAAGAATTAAGGAGAGAAAAATGGAAAAATAATTTGCCTATTTATATTTTGCTGTTTTGACGTTTTCTGGTGTGAATATTCGATTATCTTCTCATGATTATATATAAATATATATCTAAATAAGTGAAAAAATAAATAGATACATAAGCAAATAATTAAAACATACAGATTCAGATGAGGAAAAGAGGGAGATGAAAAACTTGGAAATTATTAAGTAATTTTTTTCTGCTATTTTGACGTTTTATGGGCTAGTGTGACGTCGCCATTATAGTAGTTTGCTGTTAAATGTTTAGGCAAAATAGGATGAAATAAATTATGTGATAAGTATCCGACAATTGCCATTTGCATAACAAGGTTCTTTGGGTACTCTATCAAGACTACTGAGAGAGAGAGAGAGAGAGAGAGAGAGAGAGAGAGAGAGAGAGAGAGAGAGAGAGAGAGAGAGAGAGAGAGAGAGAGAGAGAGAGAGAGAGAGAATTTTTACTTATGGAACCTGGATAATAATTTGAGATATTTTCAATTGATATATATATATATATATATATATATATATATATATATATATATATATATATATATATATATATATATATATATATAGAGAGAGAGAGAGAGAGAGAGAGAGAGAGAGAGAGAGAGAGAGAGAGATAATATTTGTAAATTTCCTTGATATCGGGATGAGTATTGTCACTGAGACTCTGCTCTTTGTGGAAAAGGTGCAGTTATTTACTTTGCTGAGTTGGCAGATTTAAGGAGATATTAAGTTGAAAAGTTTTTCAATGTATTCACATATATCTCTCTTTTTAGATTGTCTTATATCGCCCCAGTATT
>JAXCGZ010000458.1:22500-25000 GCA_037179515.1 Halocaridina rubra | reverse complement strand
GTGTCGAGGATAAACAGACATTACTTTATCGTAAGGTCACAGAGTTATATATTTCATGTATTGCTTATATTCTGAAAAAATCTTGAATTTTATTTATTTATTTATGCACACACCCAGTCTCCAGATGCGTTACTTAATGCTCATTAGTTACGAAGTTTTCTGATTGGTTTCCTGAGGGACTTCAAGCATTCTTACCTCTGGCTAATGTATTTTACTTACAGAGTTTGAAAATAAAGCACAGTAGCTATAGGTAAAGATGACAGAAATAATTTCGGGATCAATTCTGGAAACTTCATAAATGTTGAGCATTATGTAATATATATATATATATATATATATATATATATATATATATATATATATATATATATATATATATATATATATATATATATATATATATATATAATCATGTAATCTTTTTAAATAATTAAATATGATGTACTCCTTTGGCCTGAGTTGAATTGCCAGTGTTTAGTTACTGACTGACGTCCCTTGTGCCCCTGTTACGTAGCGAGATGTGATTCCCATGAATAGTGAGAAAGTCGTTCAAATGGTGAGAACTTTGAAGAACCTCGTCAGCATTGTTACTCATTGCCTTGAACGGGAAGAAACTGTACACTGACTAACTCGGATAGAGGTTGTGTTCGTTCGTATATCAAATTCCCTTTCTTATATTTATTTCTTCTTTGGGTTTTATTTTTATGTGCATTAGTTTGTTATATATTTGTTTCTTCATTTTATTTTTGTTCTCTCTCTCTCTCTCTCTCTCCTCTCTCTCTCTCTCTCTCTCTCTCTCTCCTCTCTCTCTCTCTCTCTCTCTCTCTCTCTCTCTCTCTCATAGAAAATAAGAAGGAAAAGTAAAATAAAAAGTTGGAGGAGGAGGCAGGAAGTAGAAGGAGAAAGAAGAGTATGAAATTAAGAAAAATAGAATGGAAAAGGAGGATGGAAGGAAGAATAATAAGAAAAAGGAGGGGATAAGTGTATGGGGAAGGGTTGGAAAAGAATAAAAAAAAAGAGGGAAAGTAAAGAAGAAGAAGAAGAGGAAGAAGAAACCTCTTACTCTTCATATTTCGCAAAGGATGGACCGTGAGACGCAGTCTTTCTCACTGACTTTGCAAAATTCCTCAAATAACGTGATCTTTACACACACACACACGCATGCACACACCAAAATAGAAGGAAGGGGGGATCAAGGGGTGATGGGTAATCGGTAGCTGTTGATAATATTGATATTTATCTTATTTGAAATGAGTTTTTTATGCTATTTTTTTGCGATCTTTTTTTTTGTCTATTTGTTTCGTAATATTTGCATCTTGTTGTGTAAGTTTTTGTTTTTATTGTTGTTAGCATCGTTTGTATATAATTATCATAATTATAACCATTTATTATTATATTTTTTTATTATATTTTTCATTAGATTATTATTATTATTATTATTATTATTATTATTGTTATTATTATTATTATTATTCATTTATATATCTAGCACTATTTTTGCATGTGCTTGCAGTGTTTAGTCAGTTTTACATGTAGCTTAAAGATAAATCTTTACTCATACCAGAAAGACGTATATCATCATAAAAGTAATTTTAACCTGTCTTGCCTTTGATTAAAATAAACCCCACCTCCCTCTGTTTATCTATCGAAATAATCATTTTTATTTTGACTTCAAGCTTATTTCAAGAATTTATATTTGTGAAATTGAACGTTTTATGCCTCTGTTTCCAATGATAGGCAATAATTAGAAATATTTTGTAGTTACATAATACCGATCTGTTTTCCCCTCCGTTTCGTATATCTTGACTAAATAGGGTGGGGAGGGGGACTGGGAAACCTCTCGTTCGTACTTTTCTCTTATGAGTGTCAAAACTTACGAGGGGATTCTGGTTGGAAAGCTGCAACCAAAATCTTAAAATTGCTCTCTGTCTACGTGGTTGTAGAACAAATTAATATTTCATTATAAATTTCATTTGAACATATCCTTTAGCTATCTAAATGAACATTAGTTTTTGTTTTTATGTATTTGCATGAACATTTTTATTTTCAGTTCCTATTTTAGGTTTGGATATAATCAGTTCTTTTAGAATGAACTAAAATATTCTTCCTCTTATTTGTAAGGAAAAATATGAAAATTTATTCATAAAATCCATTTTGGCGCTTTGTCATTCAGGTATAATTACGCTCCTTCTTTTCCATATCTGCAGATTTTCCATGTGTCTATATGGGATCGATGTTTTTCATTAGCCTCTTGGTGTTGGCTTTGTCTCCAAGATTTTCAGCCGGTGCCCTTCTTGAAACCAACCTTTCCATTGATCCAGACTTGACACCGGCACTGACTTGAGCTGGTTTTTCCCCAGTGGCTGAAACTGGTATATTTGCACTATAACTTTCATCCCGATTGGGAGGGTCAGGTTAGGTTAATTTGTATATAAAAATTGGTGGGTCTCGAGTTGTTTTTTTCCTGCCCGGCCTTCTCCCTCTAAAAAATATGTAGTCT
>JAXCGZ010000458.1:0-15000 GCA_037179515.1 Halocaridina rubra | reverse complement strand
CTCTCTCTCTCTCTCTCTCTCTCCTCTCTCTCTCTCTCTCTCTCTCTCTCTCTCTCTCTCTTCTTCCCAGCTACCTCCAGACTCTGGAACTCTCTTCCTCCTTCTGTCTTTCCTAATTCTTATGACCTTTCATCCTTCAAAAAGCAGATCTATCGTCATCTCAGAGCCTAGTCCTCCATATCTCTGGGTCCTCTTTACTTTGACTGTTTTTTTCTGTCTGTCGTTTTCCTTTGTGTGCCATTATCTCATCTCTGCCTTGCCCTTAACCTTTTTATTTTCCTTCGTCTTGGTATTTTCTCGTGCCCGGGCCTTTGTTGATGAGGGCAGTTTCTGCCTGTCCCGGTGTCACTCTCTTAAAAAAAAATAAAAAATAAATGCTTCGTCTTATATATATATATATATATATATATATATATATATATATATATATATATATATATATATATATATATATATATATATATATATATATATATATAAAAGCTTCTACAAACTTCATTGCTAGGGTAATTTCTCTTTACCTTAAAAAAAAAAAAAAACACACATATATATATATATATATATATATATATATATATATATATATATATATATATATATATATATATATATATATATATATATATATATATATATATAGAGAGAGAGAGAGAGAGAGAGAGAGAGAGAGAGAGAGAGAGAGAGAGAGAGAGAGAATGTTAAATAATAGATAGTGATCTGCATCTCATTTGTAGTTACTACGCGGGAAGAGACTGAGAATGTACCTAAGATATATTTAATAGCGTTTATTGATAACTATATATATATATATATATATATATATATATATATATATATATATATATATATATATATGACGTAGGGGATTTCCTCCTACGTTATATAATTATAATTATGGTAGCGTGGTTGGTGAAAATACGTAAGGATTTATATTCGTTTATTCTTATTTTAACATCTATGTACTCAGAGCTCCTATTACTACAGTTCCTGTCAGCGGCTATTCTCATTCCCTCATTAACAAAAACAAAAGCAAAAAGAACTTAGTGTACAACTGCGGAACTGTCGAAGCATAAATCCATTCCTTTCTGTTTAATCTTGATAAGGACTTTACTGTAACAGCATACACATCCTCGTCTATAATGACAATTCTTTTCTTGCTATAAATCAGAGGGTTGAGTCGGAGCGCACCCACTCTGATGAAATTAAAACAAAAGATTAAAATCATATGTGACACTATCCCTACTACTATCAACAAAAGTACAAATATCTTTTTCTTAACAACTTCTTAAAAAGGACTTAAGTGTCATTAATTTTAACTTTAAAACTCAGCAAATAATCTCTAATAATCTCAATTATCTTTAATTAGCTCAATTGTAATCTAAAATTCATGAAAATGATAGGGATTAACCATAGTTATCTCTAGATAATCTTTTCCAAAACTCTTTAAATAAGATTTTAAAGATTTCTTCAATACAAAAACTATATAACAAAAACGGGAATCTGAAAAAATATAAAAAGTCCGTCCCTGTGTATGCAATAATAAAAACAAAAAGTATATTTCATTAGCAACAGTAAAGAATGCATTTTGCTTAAGTTTCAAAATCTCGTACGGAGTTGTACATAAACAATTCAAACATAAAATATATATATTCTTTTACTATCTCGAATTTGACTTATTTAAATTACTATACAACAGAATTTCCTTCAGAACGGGGAGAAGTTCGACTTATAACTATTCTGTCTGCTTTTACGGGGGTTGCGCATGTGGGCGCTGTTTTTTCCCTGTTCTTTTGGCTTCTGGATCAACTTCTGCTCTCTCAAATACGGGAAACAGCCGTGTAACATTCTTGTTGTCATTTCGTGTCAGCTCTCACTCTTTCTTTATGACCAAGCTGAAATAATTTTGATAAACATTATCATGGCTAAAACTCGCAAAGTTTTATTTTATAAATCTACCATATCTCTTCAGACAAATAATGTATATACTGCAGCTAGCAAAGAAAATAAAGAATCATTCATAGATTCACGTCCTTTATCACGTAACATCTATCTTGGAATCTCTCGGAAATCGAATAATAATCTCAATTATCTTTAATTAGCTCAATTGTAATCTAAAATTCATGAAAATGATAGGGATTAACCATAGTTATCTCTAGATAATCTTTTCCAAAGCTCTTTAAATAAGATTTTAAAGATTTCTTCAATACAAAAACTATATAACAAAAACGGGAATCTGAAAAAAATATAAAAAGTCCGTCCCTGTGTATGCAATAATAAAAACAAAAAGTATATTTCATTAGCAACAGTAAAGAATGCATTTTGCTTAAGTTTCAAAATCTCGTACGGAGTTGTACATAAACAGTTCAAACATAAAATATATATATTCTTTTACTATCTCGAATTTGACTTATTTAAATTACTATACAACAGAATTTCCTTCAGAACGGGGAGAAGTTCGACTTATAACTATTCTGTCTGCTTTTACGGGGGTTGCACATGTGGGCGCTGTTTTTTCCCTGTTCTTTTGGCTTCTGGATCAACTTCTGCTCTCTCAAATACGGGAAACAGCCGTGTAACATTCTTGTTGTCATTTCGTGTCAGCTCTCACTCTTTCTTTATGACCAAGCTGAAATAATTTTGATAAACATTATCATGGCTAAAACTCGCAAAGTTTTATTTTATAAATCTACCATATCTCTTCAGACAAATAATGTATATACTGCAGCTAGCAAAGAAAATAAAGAATCATCCATAGATTCACGTCCTTTATCACGTAACATCTATCTTGGAATCTCTCGGAAATCGAATAATAATCTCAATGGCGGAGTAGGGGACAAAACAAAAATAAAACAAACTTGGCATTTCAACCATATCTGGGCAGGTGGAGAATTACTTTCTCAAACATATCCCTCACTAGATATTGCAACAGCGCATCACCTCCCATAAATACACTCTGATATGGCATGCAGAAGGACCTGGCGGAGCAGGGGAACGATCCTCGCAGACTCCCCAATCATGCTTCCTAACGGTGCTTTCCACGATTTCACCCCCTAGAGCAACCCCCCATTATACCCCCAGTCATTCATACTCATTCTCTGCCTCACTCGCTGCATCACTTACAAAACAATCGTCCCCTTTCTGTAAAATTCCCTTTAATTTACAACGTTGGTTGTAAGAAGAGTAAGGGTGAAATCTCGGTTGGGCCGCACGGTCACAGACTGCCTCACCAGTCCTAAGTCCCATTCTAACGAACAAACAAACATTCTACTCCCTTGAAGCTACGTTTGGGTGACACTGAAAAACCTTCCCTATTCTAGGACAGCACAAATTACTCTAATTTACTCTTACTTTCACCTGCATAGCGTGAAATTAAAAAACTCATCTCTAACTAATATCACGAAATTTCTTATTCTTCAAAAAAAAACATGCCACACACGTATCGTAATATTAACTCCCCATCATCATAACACAAAAAGAACGATCTGTCATTTATGTCTTTCTTTCGCTAAAACATTCCTCCCGCGGAGAAAAAAACAAACAAAAAAAAAGAAAAAAACTTAAAAACAGGCGCAATCTTAACACTCTATTTCTTACGCTTCAAGAAATTTATATAAAAATGATTTTACACGTACTTTAAAATATCAAAGCTCAGTACAATTACTACATATTTATAATAACGAGGTTGGGAGATCGATCGGTCACTTCCGCATTCCTTTCTCGAAAATCACACGTGTTCTAAGTAAAGCCTTAAAAGCAGATTCAAGTATATTACTCACTATGATTCTTACACTTAAGAAATTAATATACCGTAATAGTGATTTCACGTGCATTAACTTTGTCAATTAAAAAATCGATACATTCACGTTCTTAAAATTCAATCTAAGCAGTAATACAAATAAATGGAACGCACTTCCAACGAAATTTCTTTACATTACTCAAATTATAACAAAAAACGGAGTTTATTACTGCTTATAGCTATTAGTACAAATTATCCGTGTTAGTAATGGGTACAGAAATTCTACTTTTATCAACTTATTAAGCGCCACACCCCTCATAGGCGGGTTGGCTGAGTCAAAGCATAACTACAAGATAAAATGGCGGCGTCCACCGACCTCAATTTCTTTTACTAATTGTCCCATTACTCACTGGATACAGATCACAAGTACTTAGCTATTTTAAGGAGGTGGTCCTGAAAAACTTCATGGCAGAAGGCAAGGAAGGAGGGGGTTTTCCTTTCTGGGCGCTGGAGGTTCCCGTCCAATTCTCTATCTCTCGAGTAAAATCGACGAATCGCCATCTTCTTGGTCGGATCCGGCAACTTATACTTCTTGTAATGGGCATTTTCACTCAATGCCCCGGTCACACTTTGGCTCAGTGCGACGGTGACTTCCATGAATACTTTCGTTGATACTTTTACTGCTGGGGAGGGGCCTTGCCAATACGGAGGCGGGGGAGAGTGGCTGGATCTCATAATATGATACTGTAAGTGAAGGGGGAGCTCTGACTTTCTCGGTGTCACTCTCTCACTGCTGGTAAGCGTCTTGAAGTTTCTTCACTTGTACTTTTCTTCCATAGATGCTATATATTTTTTTCTTCTATTTTTTTTCTTCTTTCTCTTCGGTAAAGTGTCGGCGTGGATTGATCCCGAGCTGTCCACCACTGACGTAGGGGATTTCCTCCTACGTTATATAATTATAATTATGGTAGCGTGGTTGGTGAAAATACGTAAGGATTTATATTCGTTTATTCTTATTTTAACAAAAGTAACCTTAATCACTATGATTTCAGTGTGTAACTAATAACAAAAATAAATTAAGATCAAAAGTCAGTTTAGATCATAACATTACTTTATCTACTTCTCTTTTTTCTTCAAAAGACAAAATTTGGTTAGTTACAGTAAAAATATAAATCATGTAAAACATTAGCAAACAAATTAAGTAGAGTATTAGCATGTATAAACATGTAAAATGCAATAGACCATAACATCAATAGTAATTTCTATAAGAAACCTTATCTTATAATTTCTACTCCTATTGTTACTATGGGCATTAATTTATTTTAAAATTTGGCCTTAAAAACTACCCCTGAAACAAAACATGTTTTACTGTGTGTAAAGTCAAAACATTTACTATTTCAATATGCAATTACTATTCAGAGACCAATTAATATAAAAACTTAATGAACCTAAAGATTAAATCATAATTCAAACAAGAATAATACTAAAGCAAAACTGTGATAATATCTAAGCAAAACACTGATATTATTCAAGCAGAAAAGCAACTTATTACTCTTAGTGCAAATCATACAATTTATCAGTGGCACTTATTCAAAACTATATCTAAGGGAGACTCTGAGTTTTCGCTTAAAATTATCTTAAAGCTAGTAAAACAAAAAAAATAAATAAAAAAAATATTTTGTCTTTTAGCACAGTGGACAAAGACGGTGGGGACATTTTCTTTCCCATTTTTTCAGTTCTAATACGGGGGTAATTTTAATTAACTAATAAGGGATTTTTAAATACCCTTCTTTCTCTCTTCACTAAAGTTTGGACATGTATAGGGATTATTTTTCTTTCTGTTTGAATCCCATCAACGCGTTTACGTGGCTTCTAAAGGTATTATTAAAATATTTTAAAATATTTCTGTGTTTCTTTTCCTCTCTTTTCACTACAGTTATGACATGTATGGGGATTTCCTTGTTTCTGGGATTTCATCAAGATTACATGGTTTTTTAAAGTAGTTTAAAACTTTTATTTCTTTCCTTCCCTTGCTCATGAATTCTTGCTAGGCGCGATTCCACGGTTTCTCTCGGGGATTTCATTTTTTCGTTTACATGGCCTTTTAGAGTGTTTTTTTAGGACTTTGTTTTCTCTGTCTAGGACGACTTTTATTTTCTCTGTCCCTTGCTCATGAATTCTTGCTAGGCGCGATTCCACGGTTTCCCTCGGGGATTTCATTTTTTCACTCCCCCGCCGTCCTTGCTGCAGGCCCAGGTTTGTTACCATATCTCCTTTACTCGGATAGGCAAGACAAAAAGGAAGGATTCGGCACCTTTCTAATCCTTCCAGCCTGGCTTCCTCGTCCCGCCCTCGGCCGATCTTGACTAAGACCACCACGCAGGAGACCTGCAACGTCACAGCGATTCTCTTCCGTACGGCCATCCACACGTACCTTCGAAGCAGACCTCGGGATGAAAATTTGAACCTCTGTCACTACTACAGTTGTAAGAAAGGTTCCCTATGACTTCAGGGTACCAACAATGGCCATACGTTGGTAATCGAGGCTATACTTTGCCTCCCCTGCAACTGCAAGTGATTGCAATCTCTATTCAATGGGCTCTAGGGACTTGTCTGAGCGGACAAAATCTAAAGACTTTTAGAACTTGCAGGTCGGGGCTGCCTTGGAATAGGGTGGTAATGGAAGGTATGTGTCTACACAACTAGATTATTATTCCAAGATACTTAGGGCTTAGCAACTGCTACATAGCATTACTCTACTATAAATGTCAAAAAGAACAATCATTAAATGCTGAGAAAAGCCACTAAAGAAACATTCTTATTAGCAGTGGCTACAATAACATCAAGTATGAATTCAGTTAAAAGATACAAATCATCCATAATTATAATTATATAACGTAGGAGGAAATCCCCTACGTCATATATATATATATATATATATATATATATATATATATATATATATATATATATATATATATATATATATATATATATATATATATATATATATATATATATATATGTATGCATCAAGTAAGTACTTTAAGGGTAATAATGTAATTGCAAAATCCATGCATCAGCTATAAGCACGTACTTTGTTAAAGGCCTTTGCAGTAGTGTCGAAGAGAGTTGCTGTATATGATATTAGATACATTTTCTTTAACGTACATAAAAATCTGCAGTGTTTTTAATGTGTGAAAATACACGTGAGCATAATTTATCTTTACTGTTTAGAAGGAAACTCATTTGATTTATGCATTTCCTCTTTCTCAGTCTTGAAGAGAAGAATGTGTTTTAGTGGTAATTAGATTTTTTTTTTTTTTGCATAACGTCTTCACTTTGTTAAAAAGGTTGTATTTAATGTGAGAAAATATATTTAAATGCAAAATGTTTTAACCTCTTGAAAGCGTACAAATTGCATTTAATAGAGGCGCTGTAGCTCAATGGCAGACCGCACGAGTAGGGAAGTGACTAATGCTTCCTGAAGCCCACCGTGGGGTTAGGAAGGGCATTTATCCTTAATCCCCCAGCTCAGACATGTCTGTGTCCACCCTCTTGAATGGCGACAGATTGTACCATAAAACGGTGCATATTGTAATGCGTATAAACGAATGTTTTAAGTCTTCCCGCGATTAGACGCGATATTTTAAATGTGAGGAAAATACTTGTATGTATGTATGCATAAGTATACTTATCGCTTAAAATGCATAATTTAGATTTCTCTGGGATAGACTTCGAAGAGAGGTGACCTGCTAAAAATGAAATAGATTTAAAAGCGGAATTTTTTTTTCTCAAATCCACGTCTTGATTGGAACATTTGTTATTTTATGTCCTGAAATAAATGCCTCTGCCGTTTTATCCCCATTTGAATAGGGGTGGACACTGACCGGCAGGAGCTGAGGAATTAAGGCTACATGCCTTTCCTAACGCTACTTAGTGGGCTTGAACACCGGCTTTTCACTTCCCGAGTCGAGCTCTCTAATCACTATGCTACCGCGGTCCCCGTGTGTTTAAATATGCCGACATTCATGGAGATAAAAAGTATCCTTATCGCTTACCATGGACATCGTTTAAGCATATTCCTTTTGGGTAGTCTGTCAGAGTGCTTGAAAATAAATATTACAATGTATTAAAAATTCCTATAGTTAACGAATGTCTACACCGCGTTTCAAGGGCAAAGTTGCAGGAGATGACGTGTTGCATATACAAAATATTTTTAGCTGTTGGCATGCGCATTTTTCAAAGATTCCCTCCACGATGTCTGCAGAAGACACGCTCATTACTTTATCGAAAATATTCATTTATTATGATTGAATAAAAATTCATAAATTTGTGTAGCCAAATCTTTTCCGTGTGTCGCTCGCAATATTGCGGTTGTGGATATTAACGCTGATACAACCAGTTTTTTTTTTTATTCTCTTAGGCCCCTTTCACACCAAAGTGGCACGTCGCACGTGGCATACCACGTGGCACGCCAGTTGAAAATGAACATCCGGAAATATATGAAACCTTTCACATCAACGTGGCACGTCGCACGTGGCATACCACGTGGCCCGCCAGTTGAAATCGAACATCTGGAAATATATGAAAGCTTTCGCACGGAAGTGGCGTGACGCGTCCTATGTGCCACGTGCAACTTGCGACGCAAGTCGCACGTGGCACATAGGACGCGTCACGCCACTTCTGTGTGAAAGGTTTCATACATTTCCGGATGTTCGATTTCAACAGGCGGGCCGCGTGGTATGCCACGTGCGACGTGCCACTTTGGTGTGAAAGCGGTCTTAAAATCCCATAATTTACCGATTTCCTGTGTGACAGTTGGATCTCATTTACCTTTATTGCCTAAATGCCCTAAAATATAAAATTTAAAAAAATCCCCAAAAAATTCAACAAATTCCTTTCCATCTCTCGAGCCATATGTTGAATGTGAGGAAATACAAGCAATTTCAATGGTTCTTTACCGCTTAAAAGCTCATAATTTATGGATTTCTCTGCTATAGAACTTGAGATTTTGCATCATTAAAACATAAAGTTCACAGAGTTACCCTAAATTACCGCATAATGCCTTCGTTATCATTCAAAATTTCTTTAGTAAGTGAAAAAGTTCAGCAAAAGCAAAAGATCTTTACCACTTAAACGCACTTAATGAACAGAATTTTTTTTTTTACTCTTAAAAAAATTGCATTTCTTGATTTATAAACTTTAAAACAGTATTCCTAATTTTTTTCATCTACCGTTCGCCATCCCTAGCCCGTTATTTAAGACAATATCCCCACAATTTTTGCATAAAGCTTTCCCAATATCTTGAACTTTCTTTAGTTGACGAAGAAGTACATGCAATTTCTAAATACCTTTGCCACTTAATAGCGTTTCATTTATTTATTTATTTATTTTCTGGTCCTCACTTAAAAGAGTTGCATTACTTGAAAAATCAACTTTTTTTTTTTTTACCAATTCCTATAATTTCTGCATCAAGTCTTCGCTATGTCTTGTACTTTGTGTTAGCAGGTGAAGGAATGCCTGCAATTGCAAAATACTTTGACCATTCTCTCGAATGTTGTTTTGAAGGTGAGGAAGCTTATGTAAATGCCAGTACCTTTAACACTTAGAGGCGGATTATATATATATATATATATATATATATATATATATATATATATATATATATATATATATATATATTTTTTTTTTTTTTTTTTTTTTAAGAGCCAGTCACTTGAGGAAATATGCCTTGGTTAAAATTTTAAATGTAAGAAAATACATATAGATATTCTGCATGAGTCCTTCGGCGCATCTTGAATGCTGTTTAGTTCTGAACATGCTAATTCAAATGAAAAAGATCTCTACCTCTTAAAAGCACATAATGTATAGATTACCTGTGTTGTGCATCTTTTGAAGAGTTGCCTTGCTTAAGTCTTTAAAAAAAAAAATCCCCATTAAAAAAAAAAAATATATATATATATATATATATATATATCCATTGTGTTCTAAGTATTGTATAGATCGTTAGGAAATACATGTAAATACAAAGTAAAGTATCTTTTAATTGCGCATAATTTATGAATATTCTCTGCGGTACTATCTTGCAAAATGTTGCATTGCTTAATATGAAAACTTGTAACGAAAATCCTTAAAAATTTCTGCATAAAGGCTTCGTTGTCCTGAACGCTGTTTAGTAGGTGAGGAAGCGCATGCAAATGCATAAGATCTTTACCACTTAAAAGCGCATAATTTATAGATTTCCTCTGCGGCCTCTCTCTTGAAGAGAACGATGGTTGCGCATTCGTTCTTGGCCTTGGGTGGCTGGCTACTCTCTTCTATGAATACAAATAAACCTGTCCTTTGAGACGCTCTTTTTATTTTTTTTTATTTTTTATTTTTTTTTCCTAGTTGTTCGTTTCTTCTATTTTCTCTTTCTATCTCTAATTTAATTCCTTGCCGTTCATATTATTTGCCATTCTGTACATATTATTTTATGTCTGTTCTTTGTATATCTTTTTTTTTTCTTTTTGCCTATCCCTTGTCCCTTATTTTCTTTATTATTTAACTTCTTTCTCTTTGGTATTATTCTGTCAGTTTTATTTTTGATATCCTTTGTCTGTCCTTATCCCCTTCCATTCATATCTTATTCCTTTTATCATTTTCTATCCATGCTTTCACATATTCTTGCTTTTTCCTATCCCCAGCCTTTTATTATTCTTGTTCGATGTCATTTATCTTTTATGTCATCATCTGTATCTTATTATGCCTTTAGAAAGAATATATATTTAAATGTCACACCGGGAAGGGCAAACGAAATAGCCCTCGTATATATACTCTGTGTATATATATATATATATATATATATATATATATATATATATATATATATATATATATATATATATATATATATATATATATATATATATATATATTTGTGTGTGTGTGTCTGTATGTGTGAGTGTATTTTCCCTGTTTTATGTAAGCATAAAATTGTGTGTTTAAGTTATATGCATTGTTTGCTAACTAAATCTTGAAGTGTATATATCCACTCCGGAGTAGTTTTCTTGTGTTGAATCAACTTCCATTATGTACCCAACCAAAGCTCTTAAAAGAAAAGTGTTTGTATTGACTCATGTGAATTTGTTTGCTACCAGAGGTGTTGAATGATTATGTCCTCATTGACAGCATCTACTATGAAAAGCGAGTCTCTTATCTAGTCATTTTTCGTGTCCAAAATTTTTAATTGTTGTCTTCCTTCCCCCGGTGAGCATATTGTGTCTGTAGCATTTATGCTATATAAAACGCGTTTTATACAAAATTACTTGTATTTTAGTTTTTGAATTTTCTATTCTGCTCTTATCAGTAGGTCTTCAATTCTATCACCTTCGCCAGAAAGAGTCCACACTGACTTTGATAATAGTGTATTTTCTGTAATGAGTCTCTGAATTTAGTCCAGAATGTCTACTGGCCTTTGTCATGTTGAATCGTTGTGTATGCTTACAACATTTATTTTTTGTACATAGTTTTGTCATAAATCAGCTATTTTGTAAATATCTGCAGCTTTTGCTAGCGTCACTCCTATATTACGTCATAAGTTATTTATGCAGATAACTGACCCAACAGTTGCTTTTACTAGCCTTTATCATGTTTTACATCATTGGCTATAGCTACAAACAACTGCCTCAGCAACTGCTTTTAATAGTCTCATTCTTTTATGACATCATATTTTACGGAGATTTGACACAATATTCATTTTAATAGCCTCCTGTCCATGGTATAGCATTGGTTCTTTTTTTTTTTTTTTTATACAGAACACTGCTCCAGCAACTGCTTTTAATAGCCTCATTCTTCTTTGACAACATTAGAATTTTCAACGGAGATATGACTCAACAATTATTTTAATAGCCTCCCGTCCATGTTATAGCATTGCTTTTTTTTTTTTTATAGAAAACTGACCCGGCAACTGCTTTAAATAGTTCTTTCCTCTGTTGCTACTTTGACTTTTTCTAAGTCGAACTATTCCAACAACTTCTTTTAATAGACGCTGTCATTTGTAAATAATTAGTTTTTTTTTTTTACTAAACTAACATATTAATGTCTTATCTCACATATATTATATGAATTTTCAACAAAAGCCACTCTTTATAGCATTTCTTTAGCTATAGATATTGAATTTGGCAACCGTAACTGTTTTTAATAGCATTTTACTTGTGTTGAATGATCAGATAGTTACATCAATTCATTTTAGTCATTTCTTTTTTGTAATGAATCGCCAGTTTTGTCTATATCTAATGATTTCACCAACTCATTTCGTGTGTTAAAGTGTTGCATTTTCTTTTGGTTTTAATAGCTTGAGTCACACTGACTCAGTTAATTCCAAATGCTTTTAAAAGCTGTTTTCCTTTAATGAATTTCTAAAGAAGCTACTTTTAATAGCTTAGATCTTTGTCGACTCATTTGAGTCTGATTCCTAAATGGAGTGATCGAGGTGAATGTTTGTGCTTTGACTCGGCCTCCTTCCCTATACGAGGAATTACGGCCATTGTGTGTATATGTATGTATGTATGTGGAGTGGTCTAGGTCTATTAACTTCTGGTGAATGTTTGTGCTTTGACTCGGCCATCTCCCTTATAAGAGGAATTACAGCCATTTTGTATGTATGTATGCTATTTTTATTAGCATAACTTGTGTGTTACAAGCTTCCCGTGGCTACTCCTCAACCGCACTAAATGTTTGTACAACATTCCTTCCTCTGTTTATATTTTGACTATTGCTTTGTTTATTGAGCTCGCCTTTGGTATCAGGAACATAAATATTTCCTGTGTTAAGATCACATTCTTAACTCTAATGAGATTTCTTTTGTTTTAGTTTTGTTTGCAATGTATAAGTATTTGCGTCAACATTTATCTGTTGTATCAGACTTATATAATTATCTCGGGCTGAGAACACTTGCTTTATTCTAGTGAGAATTATAGTAAAGAGAATGAGCTGGACATGTAGATAGATAGATTGATAGAAAGGTAGATAGATAAATACTTGTAGATAGATAGATTGATAGAAAGGTAGATAGATAAATACTTGTAGATAGATAAATAGACAGATAGATGTTTAGATAGATGGATGGATGATTATATGGATGGAGAGATAGATAGATAAATAGATAGAAGTAGATAAATAGATAGAAATAGATAAATATATAGAAATAAATAAATAGATAGAAATAGATAGATAGATAGATAGATAGATAGATAGATAGAGAGAGAGAGAGAGAGAGAGAGAGAGAGAGAGAGAGAGAGAGAGAGAGAGAGAGAGAGAGAGAGAGAGAGAGAGAGAGAGAGAGAGAGAATCTGCATTTGCTTGCCTGATGATGATGCCTCTCTCTCTCATCTTTCATCGACCTCTGGAGTTGGGGCTAGGCACTCTCTTCCCACCTGTTTCTTGTGACGTCATCCAATGAATGAGGACGACTGTTCACCCATTATAATAGTCTCGAGTTGCATCCATCTTGCCGCACCCACGCCCACACCCATCCCACCCCCTTGCAACAACACCCATGATGACTTGGGTGATGATCGATAACACTTAATATATTTACAATTAAATTTTTGGTTTGGGCCCACAACCCACCGACCTCCTTGCAGTGAAGCCCATGGTATCCAGGGTGATTATTGATAACACTTAATATATTTGCAGTGCCCTTTTTCACCCATACCAAACCCACTCCCTTGCAACAAGTCCCGTGGTAACAAGGGTGATCTTTGCTAAGTCTTAAGTATTTACTGTTCTTTATTTTGATTTATTTAATGTTATTCGTTTTTGGGTTTCTTTTTCAATATTAGTACCCAAGCTAGATCTCATTTCGGGTATTGTTACCCAGTGAGAGCCTGTTGACTCTTACAATGCTTATTTTAAGACTTTTTGGGTATTTTTGCACAATTTGGATTCACCTTCTATACCGGTACCCATTTCGGAACTCGATCTGCTGATTATTATTATTATTGTTATTATTATTATTATTTTTATTATTATTATTATTATTATTGTTATTATTATTATTATTATTATTATTATTATTATTATTATTATTATTATTATTGTTATTATCATTATTATTATTATTATTATTATTATTATTATTATTATTATTATTATTAATATTATTATTATTATTATTATTGTGAGACGACATTTTCCCGTCAGTCATAGCTATGCTAATTAAATAATTACATAATTTTCTTTTGTAGTGTAGCATTTTTTTTTAAACCTTGCTGTCAAGTACTTATTATAATTATTTCAAACATTTTAATTTCGAATTTATCTTGACTTTTTCCCTCTGAGATTAGATTATATTGTTGGTAATGAGATTTGTCTGTTCATGTGAGTCATAACTTTATGAATGATATATATATATATATATATATATATATATATATATATATATATATATATATATATATATATATATATATATATATATATATATATATATATATATATATATATATATATATATATTATTATTATTATTATTATATGTGCCTCTACTTATATATAGTATCACCATGATATTTTTGTAGTTATCTGTTATGTTAATTCATTGCATACATGTCCTAGTGCATAAATCGTTATGTATGCTTGTATATATGCACATATATATTTACATATGTGTATGTATATTTAGTATGTAAGCAATATTATAACGTTTTTATCACCTTGAGTATTTTAAGTTATATGTAATAAGTATATTTCATTTTCATTTGAGCAAAACAGAGATAATTATTCTTCGTTAGGTCTTTATTTGTTTTTTTATTTGCATTATAATCAGATAATCCTATCTTCAGACTTTTAACAAATATTATTTTTCATATTTTTCAGGTAAGGATGACAATGCGTTTCCTCATATGAAGAATCATACATACATACATATGGTGATGTATATCATGCATTTCGGATTTATCTATCTATCTATCTATCTATCTATCTATCTATCTATCTATATATATATATATATATATATATATATATATATATATATATATATATATATATAAATAAATATATATATGGATTGGATTCGGTTTTACGTCACGAACTCCCTTTTCTACTAAGGGCTAGGACGGTTGCCTTCTTGATAAGGACTTGTTTTGGAAGATGTAATCGTTACCCTGAGTGTATACCCTTACTAACCTCAGTCCGTGACGGGGCGCGAACCCTCGACCTGCCACCTCAGAGTCGCGGACGCTACCAATTTGCCACGGAGACTACACACACACACA
>JAXCGZ010000457.1:52500-66704 GCA_037179515.1 Halocaridina rubra | reverse complement strand
TCATCCTAAAGCCCGAATAAAACGGCCAGTATAACACGGGACTGCATCTTACAGAGGTAGTCCTGTGGTAGGGGCAGTAGGAGGAGTTGGCAGTTGTGATTCTCCGAAGACAATCGTAGTATTAATACAAGAAGGTTTCACCTTTTCGTAATATACGAGAGATCTCCGTGTTAATTCAAGACGTTGGCCCTCTTTCGTAATATACAAGAAAACAGTCCTCTTTCGTAAATACTCCGGGGTCCCACCTTCTCCTCCTTTCACCGTCATCTACCAGTCTCGTGAGTTGGTGAAAGTAGAGCAGATTACCCAATTCGCGAAGAATATGAATAAAATGCTGTACGCACCACTCACGAGGGCGTAGATGACCACCAGAGCGCTGACAATCCCTCCGACGGTAGGATCAAAATGAAGATACCAAAGACCTTCTTCTATCACCCTCGTCGGCGTTCTCTCCTCTTCAGCAGCTGCTGCAACTCCTTCACGTTCCCTGATGTACTTTTGCAAGTACAAAACAGAAAACAATATACCTGGAAGACCTATGTGGTAGAACAGGACTTCCTTCAGATTCTAACTCTCTGGTTCCGGTAGAGACAACTCGGGGATATCCGTGTCCAGCCAGTAGCCAAGAACCGGCACGTTCCTCATAGCCATGGCCTGTTCACGGTATCTCCTCGACATCTCCAGAATCTCTCCTTCTTTCCTTTTGAGGTTTTGATAGTATCCAGCACCCGGGGATAGAAGCCGATAGACGAAACTAAGCCACGGGTGTGCCTCTGGATCCTCCTCGAAGACTTCATCAGGAAAACGAGGGAGAACACTCTGAACTAGAGGTAGCATCCTCAGGGTTCTCACTGCGAAGCTAGCTTCGAAGCGCTGAACCTCCTGATCTACTTCATCCAGGTACTTCCCATATGCAACAAAAGTGTTGCTAAAAGAATTCACCTTCTTTTCCCAGAAGATGTGACCAAAAATGGCCGAAAAAACTGCAGCACACAAAAGAACTTGGAGAACTTTCATTTTGACAGCAATGGGCAGTTGTGAAGCGACACAGATTGTGGAAGAGCCGGGAGGATGGGCTGTGGCACTCCAGCAGTGCCATCTGAACGGTCGCTAGCTCCCTCTTCATTGTCCATAGGGCAAAGTAATCCCCTTATTGTTTTCTTTTTTTGATGTTGGCTACCCCCCAATTAAAGGGGTAAACAGCCAAGGTAGACAGATAGATAGATCAAATATTTAAGATCTTAAATTCGACGACAAGACAAGTTTCTATACCAATAAACATATTTAACTATAATTAGCTGTAATTTTAATCATCATTTGCGTTTAAAAAAAGAAACTATAGTTTTTTATGAGTAAAAACTATTTCTATCTTAAAATCACACCTAAAAATAACGATGTCGCAGGAAAACTGTGACGTGTGACACGGACTTCAGGTTGAGCAGACCTGGAGACTAATGACCACGTTAGATTTTTATACTTGTGTGCATGCGTGCGTGAGTGCGTGCGTGCGTGCGTGCTTGTGTGTGCGTGTGTGTGTAAGTGTGTGTGCATGCGTGTGTGTGTTTGTGTGTGTGTGTTTGTGCGTATGTGTGTGTGTGTGTTTGTGTGTGTGTGTGTGTTTATACTTTAAACATTTGCTGCGCGGGAGTGTTGCAAATTGGTGATTCAAGAATCTTTAATTCGAAGACAATGAGTCACAGTTCATAATAATGTAGAGTAGACTTTTCGAATATCCTTAGTGTCTAAGGGCGAGGGTAAAAAATAGGATGCCCTACTGGCTAAAGACCCTGCACGTTCAAACCAGCAAAGAAATAAACTTGGCTATAGAAAGTGAGTTCAGGGAATTTCTTGTTGCTCGCATAAATACTGGGTCAGAGAGCATTATAATAACTGTTGTATACAACCCACCAAGGAACCAAAATAGGCTTGAAATTTATGAGGAAAGTCATATAGGTACTATTGAAGTCATAAACTCAGTTATTAACATGGCACGGGAGAAAAAATGTAGGATTTTGATTATGGGAGACGTTAATCATAAAGAGATAGATTGGATAAATCTTGACCCACACAGTGGTGAGGACTCATTTGGGGCAAGATTCCTAGATTGCGTACAAGGGAATTTCCTACACCAACATGTAATGGAACCAACAAGAGCCAGGGGTGGGGATGAGCCATCACTACTTGATCTAGTGTTCACAGATAATGTGTTGGATATTGAAAATATTGAGTATGAACCACCAATTGGAAAGAGTGACCACTGTGTGTTGTTGATGGAGTATATCATTGAAGACATTCTTCCTGAGAGTAGAGGCACTGAGGACATGAGGAGGAACTATCCGAAAGGAGATTACATCAAAATGAATGAGCTTTTTGCAGTTATTGACTGGAGAACCTTATTTTACAACAAATCTGTACAAGAAATGTATGACATCTTTTGTGAGAAATATGGGAAGATAGTAGATTGCTGCATACCTGTCACCAAAGTAGGTGTAATTCATGCCAGAGAGAAATGGTTTGATAATGGGTGTAAAAGAGCTAAGGAGTGGAGAGACAAATGCTGGAAAAGGTATAGGAGGAGAAAAAACATAAATGCCTGGCAAACCTACAAAAGAGCAAGAAATGACTACCTAAGTAAAAGGAGAGAGGCAGAGAGAGATTATGAGAGGGACATCACCAGGAAGGCTAAAGAAAATCCCAAGCTTTTCCACAGCTTTATCAGAGGAAAACTGAAGGTAAAAGAACAGGTTTTAAGGCTAAAGAGAGCGGATGGAAGCATCACTGAGACGGACGAAGAGATCTGCAAAGAATTGAACAAGGAGTTTCAGTCAGTATTTACAGTAGAAAATACCCCACCCCCTCAGATTGCAGTGATAGAAGCTCAAGGGCCGGTATTAGAGAACATCAACCTTACAGCCACAGAGGTATGCAAAGCGCTGATGGATTTAGATGTTCATAAAGCTACAGGTCCTGATGACATATCCCCTCATGTGCTTAAAAAATGCGCAAACACAATATCAGTGGCACTAAGTATCATATTTAAGGAGTCACTGGAGTCGGGGGGAGATTCCAAGATGCTGGAAACAAGCAAATGTGATACCTATCTTCAAAAAGGGTAGGAGGGATACGGCTCTGAACTATAGACCAGTTTCCTTGACCAGCATAGTTTGCAAAGTTATGGAGAAACTACTAAGGAAACATATCTCTCTTCACTTGGAATCCTTCAACTTTTTGTCAGTGAGGCAACATGGCTTCAGAGAAGGAAGATCAACAGTAACAAACTTATTAGAATTTTATGATGAGGTAAGCCAAATCTTACAGGAAAGAGAGGGCTGGGCAGATTGCATATTCCTAGACTTCCAGAAAGCGTTTGACACTGTTCCACATGGGAGACTTATTAGGAAGCTGCAATCAATGGCTAGAATAGGTGGAAATGTCTTGGAATGGATAAAAACTTACTTAAAAGGAAGGGAACAGAGGGTTAGAGTAAGACACTCAGTGTCTGAATGAAGAAGAGTTAGTAGTGGAGTTCCACAGGGTTCAGTTTTGGGGCCACTTTTGTTCCTTGTATATGTAAATGACCTACCAGAGTCTGTAAATTCATTCATGAATATGTTTGCAGATGATGCAAAGATTGTGAAGAAAGTAAAAAACGAGAACAATGGTAGAGAACTTCAGGAGGATCTAAATAATCTGCATGAGTGGTCAGAAAAGTGGCTAATGAAATTCAATACCTCAAAATGTAAGGTAATGAGAATGGGTACAAGTGCAAGAAGGCCCAAGCTTGACTACTCGGTGGCTGGAGTACAACTTCAAGAGACAGAAAATGAGAGAGATCTAGGAGTAAACATACTGGCAGATTTGTCTCCAGAAATACATATAAATGGCGTAGTAAGGGCAGCATATGCATTCTTATCAAATGTAAGGGTAGCCTTCAGGCACATGGACAAGGAAATGTTCAGAAATATTTATGTAACCTATGTGAGGCCAAAACTCGAATATGCAGCCCCCTTTTGGAATCCGCACTTGAAAAAGCACATAGCTAAGCTTGAAAAAGTTCAAAGACATGCCACGAAACTGGTGCCAGAAATACGCAATCTCGGTTATGATGAGAGGCTGAGGGAATTAGACTTGCCATCACTCGAAGCTAGAAGAGTAAGGGGGGATATGGTGACAGTCTTTAAATTCCTTCATGGTTATGATAGAGTGGATAGGGATGGATATTTCGATATGGCTGGCTCTAGAACTAGAGGTCATAATTTGAAGCTTCGTAAGAAAACTTGTTTGCAGGATGTAAGGAAATACTTTTTCAGTGTAAGAGTAGTTGATAATTGGAATTGGCTAAGCGAGGAGGTAGTTAATGCTATCTCAATCTATAGTTTTAAGGACAGGTACGATAAGTATCACTAAGTCCAAAAATGGAACCGATCAGGAGACGGGAAAATACGAGCTTTGGGCTCTTTCCCGTAAACACAATTAGGTAATCACAATTAGGTAATCACAGTTTGATAGATAGATAGATAGATAGATAGATAGATAGATAGATAAATAGATAGGTAGATAGATGGATAGATAGATAGATAGATAGATAGATAGATAGATAGATAGATAGATAGATAGATAGATAGATAGATAGATAGATAGATAGATAAATAGAATAGATAGATAGATAGATAGATAGATAGATAGATAGATATAAGAGATAAATTTTAAAGACAAAAGCTTCTGCAGACTCCTTTTGAATAAAAAATAATTAAAATTACGTTCAAATGAGTTTTTCACATTCTCTGCCAAAAAAAATTTTTTTTTCATAGATTGTGTTTGACCCCTGCTTGTGTTTACTTGTTCATTTTCGTGTTTTTTTTTGTGTGTGTTTTACTGGGCATGTGTGTACTTGCGTGCTTGCTTATATTTTTGTGATTGCTTCTTTGCAATTGTGTTAATTTATTTGCGTATAAGCTCATTGCGTTTTTGCTTTTTTTGTGCGAATGTGTTTGTGTCATGTGTTTGCGATATATGTTTGTGTTTTTATTTGTATGATTGATGATTGTGTGTGCTTTGTTCTTTGTTTATTTGCGTGTTTGTTTCATTTTGTGTTGTTATTGTTGTTGCCATTGCTAGTGTTTTTGTAGTTGCCATTGCTTTTCAACTTTGATTGTTTGCATGTTTGTTTGCTTGTGCGCTTGTTTAAGTGTTTGTTTTCTGGTGTTTGTAAGTTTTTTTTGCTTGTTTGCTTGTGTGTTTGTTTCCTCGTTATTTGAGCGTTTGTTTTTGTGTTTATTCGTGATTTTACTTGTCATTTTATGCTTGTTTGTTTTTTTTACTTATGTTTCTTACTTGATTTTTTATATGTTTCTCCGCAAGTGTTTGTTTGTGTGTGTTTGTAAATAATTTTGTTCGCTTGTTTGTTTATGTGAACTTGATTATGTTTCTTACTTGATTTTTTTATATGTTTCTCCGCAAGTGTTTGTTGTTTGTGTGTGTTTGTAAATAATTTTGTTCGGTTGTTTGTTTTAATCTGTCGCTTTTTTTGTGTGTTTTAATAGTTGTGTTTCTTATTGAGTGTTTTGAGTTTTTATTATTTGTGTGTTTATTTGCGTGTCTTTGTGTTTGTGTGTGCTCATAGAACTTGTATACAAACACCTCTGTGTTAGTTTATCTAATTCTCTGTTTGTTTATTTTTGTCTTTCATTGCGTGCGTTTGTGTGTCTTTGCGAGTATGTTCGCATGTGTGTTTATTTTTGTTTTGTTTATTGATGCATGCTTTTGTATTTGCTTTTGTGTGTGTGTTTATTTGTGTGGGTGTTTGCGTAATGGTAATTGAAGTTCGTTCATACAATTCCTTCTAAGAAACAATAAAAATATGTTGAACATACTTGAAAATATATGAAAAACTCCAAAAAACAGAATGAAAATGAGCCAATTCTGGTGAAGATCCAATAAAGCGTTGTTCAAATGGGCTCATTTATGGAACGAGGGACCGCTATAATTTGACACAGGACGAAAAATAAAGAAAAAGAATGATGCTCTCAACTCATTCAAATGTTGAGGTATTAAGAATAGCGGAGTGGCTTCAGGAATATTTTGGAAAGAGAGACAGAGAGAGAAATATGATTAGATAGATAGATAGATAGATAGATAGATAGATAGATAGATAGATAGATAGATAGATAGATAGATAGATAGATAGATAGATAGATAGAAAGATAGATAGATAAATAGATAGATAGATAGATAGATAGATAGATAGATAGATAGATAGATATATATATATATATATATATATATATATATATATATATATATATATATATATATATATATATATATATATATATATATATATATATATATATATATATATATATATATATATATATATATATAGAGAGAGAGAGAGAGAGAGAGAGAGAGAGAACTCTTATGACTATAAAGTTTGCCTTCTCAGTTTTTGAGAGAGAGAGAGAGAGAGAGAGAGAGAGAGAGAGAGAGAGAGAGAGAGAGAGAGAGAGAGAGAGAGAGAGAGAGAGAGAGAGAGAGAGAGAGAGAGAGAGAGAGAGAGAGAGAGAGAGAGAGAGAGAGGAGAGAGAACTCTTATGACTATAAAGTTTGCCTTCTCAGTTTTCGAGAGAGAGAGAGAGAGAGAGAGAGAGAGAGAGAGAGAGAGAGAGAGAGAGGAGAGAGAGAGAGAGAGAGAGAGAGAGAGAGAGAGAGAGCCATAAATGTTTAAAATGCCATATATCACACAAACTTTGGGCACTCACGCAGAAAGAATACTTCTTATAATAGATCTGTCCACCTCTGACACTAAATCAGAGGATCTCAACCTTCTATGTCGCATTCTACCCCTTGTGACCCGAGCTTTTCACAATTCCTGCCCATGTTGAATTGTAATCTAGTCATATTGTATTCACCTTAGTATTTTTGCTATCTTTTCTTAGAGCATTCGCGCCCCGTCACGGTCTGAGGTTATCAAGGACATTTACTCAGGGTAACGATTACATATGCCAAAACAAGTCCTTCGCGAGAAGGCAACCTTCCTAGCCCTTGGTAGAAAAGGGAGGCCGTGACGTAAAACCAGATAATAATAATAATAATAATAATAATAATAATAATAATAATAATAATAATAATAATAATAATAATAATAATAATAATAATAATAATAATAATAATAATAATAATAATCAATAATAATAATAATAATAATAATAATAATAATAATAATAATAATAATAATAATAATAATAATAATAATAATAATAATAATAATAATAATAATAATATAATTAAGACAAGTTATGAAACTGAATTGGCAGTCATGTCTCCGTAATTCAAATGCTCGAAAGTTAAATAAATATATAATAGCAGTATTATTGTAAACATTTATATCGTGATTTTCAGTTCACACACACACACACACACACACACACAAACACACACACACACACACACACACACACACACACACACACACACACACACACACACACACACACACACACACACACACACACACACCACTTATCGTTTTTTTCCTGACAGGAATTCGTTACTAATTTTTACTTGGTTCAAATTCCACCCTCCGTATATGATATACCTTCCTTGGGAGATCTTTGATAAAATGTTTGAGAATCGCTGTTGAAGATCTTGTTCATTTATATTCAATGGTTGCTCTCTAGAAACTATTCTCGATACTTTACATTATATAAAATATATTTATTAAAATATAGTAAAAGTAGTCACCGTGGCGCAAGAGGTAGCGTCCGCGACTTTGAGGCGTCAAGTCTGAGGTTAGCAAGGGCATGCATTCAGGGTAACGATTACATCTGCTAAAACAAGTCCTTCGCAAGAAGGCAACCGTCCTAGCCCGTGGTAGAAAAAGGAGTCAGTGACGTAAAACCGGAACATTGAAATCTAGTAAATAGTGCCAGAGGGAGTTTTTTCCAACTTCACAAAAATCTAGATAATTTACTAGAAATAAGAAAAAGATTTTTTTACCCTTGCTATAGGTGGAGTTGTGTTCCTATCTCTTAAAACTATTTATATCTTTCACTGATTTAAACCCTAATCTTATCTAACCTAATCTGACCTGGTCTAACCTAAATGGTTAGATTAGGTTAGGTTAAGCTTGGTTAGCTTTGTTAGATAGGGTTAGCTTAGGTTTTAAAGCAATGAAAGATAAGCTAAATATAGAAAGGTTGGAATCGAAATCCAGAGGTCACCCAATCTCACCCAGACAGGAATTCTTAGCCAATTCCCAGTCCTTGTTCAAATTCCATTCTCCGTATCAGTAATTTCTTCTCTGGGGGCCACGTGCCAAACGTTTGAGAATCACAGATCCAGACTTGTAAACTCTTATATTGACCAGAAAAAAATCTTAGAATATATCTGGGAAATTGTCCATCTGTGTCGTCTGCCGTCTGTGTGTGTGTGTGTGTGTGTGTGTGTGTGTGTGTGTGTGTGTGTGTGTGTGTGTGTGTGTGTGTGTGTGTGTGTGTGTGTGTGATTACCTAATTGTGATTACCTAATTGTGTTTACGGGAAAGAGCCCAAAGCTCGTATCTTCCCGTCTCCTCATCAGTTCCATTTTATACTTAGTGATACTTATCATACCTGTCCTTAAAACTATGGATTGAGATAGCATTAACTACCTCCTCGCTTAGCCAATTCCAATTATCAACTACTCTTACACTGAAAAAGTATTTCCTTACATCCTGCAAACAAGTTTTCTTACGAAGCTTCAAACTATGACCTCTAGTTCTAGAGCCAGCCATATCAAAATATCGATCCCGTGTGTGTGTGTGATTACCTAATTGTGATTACCTAATTGTGTTTACGGGAAAGAGCCCAAAGCTCGTATCTTCCCGTCTCCTGATCGGTTCCATTTTTAGACTTAGTGATACTTATCATACCTGTCCTTAAAACTATGGATTGAGATAGCATTAACTACCTCCTCGCTTAGCCAATTCCAATTATCAACTACTCTTACACTGAAAAAGTATTTCCTTACATCCTGCAAAGAAGTTTTCTTACGAAGCTTCAAACTATGACCTCTAGTTCTAGAGCCAGCCATATCGAAATATCGATCCCTATCCACTCTATCATAACCATGAAGGAATTTAAAGACTGTCACCATATCCCCCCTTACTCTTCTAGCTTCGAGTGATGGCAAGTCTAATTCCCTCAGCCTCTCATCATACCCGAGATTGCGTATTTCTGGCACCAGTTTCGTGGCATGTCTTTGAACTTTTTCAAGCTTAGCTATGTGCTTTTTCAAGTGCGGATTCCAAAAGGGGGCTGCATATTCGAGTTTTGGCCTCACATAGGTTACATAAATATTTCTGAACATTTCCTTGTCCATGTGCCTGAAGGCTACCCTTACATTTGATAAGAATGCATATGCTGCCCTTACTACGCCATTTATATGTATTTCTGGAGACAAATCTGCCAGTATGTTTACTCCTAGATCTCTCTCATTTTCTGTCTCTTGAAGTTGTACTCCAGCCACCGAGTAGTCAAGCTTGGGCCTTCTTGTGTGTGTGTGTGGGTGGGTAGCTGGCTGGGTGGGTTGGTGTGCTCGTTAGTGTGTGTTTGTGTGTGTAAGTGTGTATGCATATGTATGTGTGTGTGTATGAATGTTTAGTTCTAAAATAAGTAAATAGTGTAAAATAATTATATATATATATATATATATATATAATATATATATATATATATATATATATATATATATATATGTACATATATATATATATATATATATATATATATATATATATATATATATATATATATATATATATATATATATATATATATATATATGTACATATATATATATATATATATATATATATATATATATATATATATATATATATATATATATATATATATATATATATAAATATATATATATATATATATATATATATATATATATATATATATATATATATATATATATATATATATATATATATATATATATTCAACTTTCAAGTATTTGCAATAAAGTTCTAGATATTAATAAACAATACAATTTATTTAGAGATATGTTGCTATTCATAAATTAAAGCAGATAATTACAAATATACTGAAGAAATATAATATGGATCAGGTTTAGAATACGTACCTGACTGTCAGATACATTAAATGCTCTCTCAGTGAATGAGATGAGATTAAATATAATTAAGTTTAGCTAAGATAACCTAAGCTAGCTAACCTAAAACAACTTAACCTTGATCACAGATCAAGAACCCAAATTTTACATTAGGTGCCTATGCTGGTGTTGATCTCATTATTTATGTCGTGATTAAAATTGGCGATTATAAGTTTAGCAAAATTTTTAAGTGTGAAATAGTAAATCGTAAATAAGGAATAGAATTTGATGGATATAAATTGGTATATAATATTATCTGTTTGTGATTTGTAGAAATATGATTATATATATATATATATATATATATATATATATATATATATATATATATATATATATATATATATATATATATATATATATATATATATATATATATATATATATATATATATATATATATATATATATATATGAGCGTGACACCGGGACAGGCAAGAGAATTGCACTCATCACGCTCGGGCACCAAGAGAACATTAAGACAAAGAAAAAATAAAAGTTTAAGGACAAGACAGAAATACGGAGATGATACACAATAGAAAAAGGATAGGCTGAGAAGAATACTCGAAGTATTGAGGACTTGCAGATATGGCAAGATTACGCCCTGAGATGACGAGAGATCCGCTTTTTGGAGGAAGATAAATTATAAAAATTTGGGAAGACAGGAGGAGGAAGAGAGTTCCAGAATCTGAAAGTGGATGGGAAGAAGCAATTGCTGCACCGACCGTTCCGCGAGCTACAAATCTCCACACAGTACCTGTGAGATGAGGCCGCTTGGCGAATGCAACGCGGCCTTGGCAGTGGGGTAGGGATGCAACTCGTTAATTCCTCAGAGCAGCGATGGAAGTAGTAGCGATAGAAAAGAGAAAGCGAAGATATCTTACGGCGAAGAGAAAGCGAATCCAAACTGAAGCTAAGAGAAGGGTCATTAATTTTTTTTTTTTTTTTTTTTAAGAGTGTGACACCGGGACAGGCAGAAACTGCCCTCATCGACAAAGGCCCGGGCACGAGAAAATACCAAGACGAAGGAAAAGAAAAAGTTAAGGGCAAGGCAGAGATGAGGTAATGTCACACAAAGGAAAACGACAGACAGAAAAAACAGTCAAAGTAAAGAGGACCCAGAGATATGGAGGACTAGGCTCTGAGATGACGATAGATCTGCTTTTTGAAGGATGAAAGGTCATAAGAACTAGGAAAGACAGAAGGAGGAAGAGAGTTCCAGAGTCTGGAGGTAGATGGAAAGAAGCAGTCGCTGCACCGAGCAATCCGCGAGCTACAAATCTCGACACAGTACCTGTGAGATGAGGCCGCTTGGCGAGTGTTACGCGGCCTCGGCAGTGGAGGAGGGATGCAACTCGCCAACTCATCAAAGCAGCGATGAAAGTAGTAGCGATAGAAAAGCGAAAGGGAAGATACCTTACGGCGAAGAGAGAGAGAATCCAAGTTAGAAGTAAGAGAAGGATCATTAATAAGTCTGACTGCCTTAGATTGAACCCTATCAAGAAGATAAGTAAAGGAAGAAGCACCCCAGATGTGTGAGCAGTATTCTAAGCAGAGGCGGATAAGACCTTTGTAAATTTTAAGTAACTGCAATGAGGAAAAGTAATAACGAAAACGAAACAAAACCCCCAATTTTTTGGATGAAGATTTAGAAATATGGATTATGTGATTCCTCCAAGACAAGTTAGAGGCTATGTGGATTCCTAATATATTGATAGAGTTAAGAGGGTAAATTTCATTAGTTTCGAAGACAATAGGGTTATCTGGAGGAGAAGAAGATAAAGAGATAGCCAGAAACTGTGTCTTGGAGGCATTGAATTTAACTAAATTTTGAGTGCCCCATTCAGATACTCTCTGCAAATCGGAGTTAAGAGTAGAAGAAAGAGTGATACGAGATTGATTACGAGTAACAGATGAAGGTTGTGAAGAAAAGGCAGAGGAAAAGTGAAGGGTAGAGTCATCGGCAAAGGCATGAAGAAGAGAGGAAGATGGGGACTGTAGAAGATCATTGATGAAGAGAAGGAAGAGAGTAGGTGAAAGAACAGAGCCCTGTGGAACACCACTGGACACAGAGAAAGGGCTAGATGTCGCGCCATCAACAACTACAGATATAGAACGGTCAGTAAGAAAACTGGAAATCAGAGAACAGAAAAAGGGGTAAAGCCGTAGGCAGGGAGTTTGGCCAACAGAGCCTTGTGCCAGACTCTGTCAAAAGCCTTAGAGATATCAAGGGCGACGACAAAGGATTCCCCATAGTTCCTCAGAGAAGATGACCATACATGAGTAAGATAGGACAGGAGATCACCAGTGGATCTTGCCTTGCGGAAGCCGTACTGGTGATCGGAGATAAGTGAGTTAGATTCAAGGCGTTTCAAGAAGTGAGCATTGAGCAAAGTTTCGAAAACTTTAGCAATAGAGGAGGTTAGAGCAATAGGTCGGTAGTTAGAAGGAATAGAGCGGTCACCCTTCTTAGGAACAGGTTGAACTAGAGCATGCTTCCAAGATGAAGGATAGATACTGGTTGACAGAATGAGGCGAAAAAGACGGCAAAGCACGGGAGCCAGTTCATCTGCAAATTCCTTAAGGAACCTTGCAGGGATACCATCGGGACCAGATGCCTTGTTTGTCTTTAGAGAGTGAAGAACCTTATGAACTTTGCGTGAAGAAAGGATAAGGGAGGGCATAGGGTTAGAGAGGGGAAAAGACTGAGGAACAGGTGTGCTGGAATCGTTGATAGAAGAGTTGGCAGAAAAATGAGAGCCAAAGAGAGTGGCTTTGTCAGTGGGAGAGCAAGCTATAGAACCATCAGAACGAATGAGTGGGGGAAAGCTTGAGCTACAGAAGTTTTTGGAGAGGTTTTTAGCTAAGGACCAGAAGCATTTGTCAGTGGGAGAGGAGTTAAGGTCATCAACTTTCCTTCTTATAAAGGAAGCCTTAGACCTTCGAATCTGAGCTGTACAGCGATTCCTAGCTATAATAAAAGCAGAGCGAGTTAAATCGGAAGGAGAGGCTTGGTAAGATCGGTGAGCCTGATTCCTAGCCTGGATAGCAATGGAGCAGGCACGGTCAAACCAAGGTTTAGGGGGAGAGAAAGTTTTTGTAGAAGAGGGGATGTACGCCTCCATTCCCGCGGTCATGATCTCGGCAACTTTTACAGCTACCCGATCAGGGTTGCGGGACCGAAAGCAGTAGTCATCCCATGGAAAGTCAAAGAGAAAGTTACGCAAATTTTCATATTGAGTTCGCTCGAAGTGCCAAAGGCGGCGTTGAGTAGGAGGGATTGGTGGAGGGGGAGCGAAAATGGAAGAGACAAAGATCATGGAGTGGTCAGATTTACCAAGAGGGGAAAGCACGGAATAAGAGTAGTTTGAAGGGTTAGAAGTAAAAAAAAGGTCAAGAATGTTAGCAGCATGTTCGTGACGATCAGGAACACGAGTAGGATGTTTAATAATTTGCTCCAGATCATGAGTAATAGAGAAAGCAAGAGCCTCGCTTCCTCCCACATCAGTGTGAGAAGAATGAAGCCACTCGCTGTGGTGTACATTGAAGTCTCCAATGTAGAGAACTTCGGCATGTGGGTGAGAAGATAGCAAGGACTCATGGCACGAGGAGAGATATTCAAAGAAAGATACAAACTCGGTGGAGTTTGGAGAACAGTAGCAGAAGCAAAGGATGATAGTGGTAGTGGAGAGATAGACTTTTAGCCAGAGAACATCAAAGTCAGGAGATTCAAGGTCCATGAGCCTCACAGTAGGAGTGTTAATGTTGCAGTAAGCACAGACCCCACCTTTGGAACGAAAACGAGTATACAGATTATAGTGGGAGATTTGGAAAGGGTCAGTGGAAGCATGTATAGACAACTGGGTTTCAGATAGGAGGAGGAGGTTAGGGAGGAAAGAGCCCAAGTGATGTTCCACAGACGAAAGATTAGAGTACAGCCCACGAATGTTTGAATAGTGAAGAGTGAAAGAAGCAGATCTATTAGGAGGTGCAAGGTTAAGAGCAGAACCATTACTACCACCAGGCGTGTCTGCCCTCAAGCC
>JAXCGZ010000457.1:42500-47500 GCA_037179515.1 Halocaridina rubra | reverse complement strand
AATAATCTTTCACTTTCGAGAAACATTACTAGCTGCATTGCAACTACCTTTTCTAAGATTTTCGAGAGAATGGGGAGCAAAGAAATAGGACGGTAATTACTTACGTCTTCCACATCACCAGCTTTATAAAATGGCACTACGTGTGGATGCTTCCATAGCTCAGGATATATAAAGGTAACGATTGAGGTATTAATAATAACAGTTATATAAAATATTAAGACTGGGAGGGAATCTTTCAAGTATTTTAAAGCAATACCGTCTGATCCAATAGAATTTGTCTCTTTTAAATTTTTGAAAATTAGAATTACCGTATCTACATCCACAGGTTGAGGTCTGAAATAAGAGTTGTCAGAATAGTGAATATTGTTCGCTACATTTGGGGTCTGTAATCTTCTTTCTAAACCTTCTTGTGACTTCTGAAATGCATTCTCGCCTACGCATGCAAAATATTCATTAAATTCATTTGCTTTTTGAGAAGGGTTTTCAAAATTATGTTTTTTATTCTTTTTAAGACCAGGTATCATATCTTTAATAATCCCCCATGTCGCCCCACTATCCCCTTTACAAGTAACTAATTTATCCTTAAAATATCTAATTTTAGCATTGTTTAAAAGACTCTCCGCATTTTTTTTGGATTGTTTATATTTATTTGCTAATTCAGAGTTATATCGGTTCACTTTTAGCTCTGACTGTAAATTATTTTTTACGGCAATTAATGTCTTTAGATTTTTATCTATCCAAGGAGCAAAGGGTCTTGTTAATTCGACAGTTATGATAGGTGCACACTGATCTAAACATTTATTGAAGGTCTCTGTAAGGGTAATTACCTGCAAGTTTGCATTGTCTGTGTGCAAGATACTATTTAGTACATGCGATTGGTTTAAAAGTAAATTACAAAATATGTCTTGACTATACTTCTTTCTACACCTATAAGTTATGGTTTGGGGTTCCGGTTTGGGTTTACGTATGTCTATAATTACCGTTATCATCTCATGATCAGCAACAGGACTCGGAAATACATCTGACTTGACTATCATTTCTTTTTTATTTGTGATTAAAAGATCTATCAAAGTGGAGGAATTCGAAGTTATTCTAGTTGGTTTATCAATTATTTGCTTCAAACTTAGATTATTGATTATCTTTATCATATTGTTACCTCTAACAAATAAGTCATCGTTAAAATCACCTAAAATAAAAACAGGCTTATTTTTTAAACATACTGATTTAAAAACCTCAGAAAGATAAGAAAAAGATGATGCCTTGGCCCCAGGATGACGATAAACACATCCAATAATAAAAGAGGGAAATTTTTTATGCTGTACTTGGATCCACACATCGTCAACACCTTCAACCCTCTCTATATCGAATGAAATAGACTTAACATTGTAATTGTCACGAATAAAAATGCAAGAACCTCCTCCATTTCCCATATCACACCTTATAACATTAAAATTAGAGATTTTAATAAACTTATCATCAATACAGGAATGGAGCCAAGTTTCACATATACATAAAATGTCAGTATCATTGTTGTATAACATTAATTCAATTTCATTAAAATGACATAATAAAGATCTAGCATTTAAATATCTTATCATTAAAAGTTCCTTATTTACTTGTAGCAAACCATTTAAATTAGTGGCACCTTCTTCTTGGCCAAACTCCTAGCTTTTATTATGTACATTACACATACGGCTTTTGTGACCGGACTTGTAGCAAAGATTGCAGCGAATTCGATGGTCATAACGGCAACTCGACTGGCGATGATTATATTCGCCACAGTTGAAGCATCCCCTTGACTGGCTATTCATAGGGTGATCAGAAAAACGTTTATGCTCGTACCAATTATCATTGTTGCTGTGGTTCTGGTGATAACTTTTATATTGATTATTCCTTGGCATAAATCTGTTACCACGGTTGTAAGGGTTTCTCTCTTCGTATCGGCCTATCTGTTTATGTCTATTCGATATCGAGTGATGAGGCTGTCGTGATTGTGCATGAAAACCCCAGTTAGTAATTCGTTGAGAATCGGGTGAGTCATTATTATCATTATTCGGTGAAGGGGTATGGCTATCTTCTTTAAAATTGTTTATGGATCTTTTGAAATTTTCGTGTAATTTAAGATGATTACATTGTTTATTTATTACTGATAATAACCTAAGCACCCCATACCTGTTTAACACTGAGTTTGGGTTTTCTCCTTCCTCATAATAACACATATCATCCACTTCGCCAGTGCCAATCCTGAAGTTTAAATTTGTGTTGATCACATTAATGCCGTTCACATCAGACCAATGTTTAAGTTTCTCATTATATTGAGATACTTTTTCATCAAGTTCAACGTCTGTGCTTGGCACCAATTCACATATAAAGAGCTCCATGTTACCATTTTTATCCTTTAATTCGGAAATTAACTGTCCTAAATCATCAAAAATATGACTTAAGTTTTCAGTTTCTTTCAGATCATTACCACCACAATAAATAACACATTTACCTGGAATCCAGTCTAACCTTTCATCTACCCAGCATTTAATGAGGTCCATGGTCGCCTCCTTGATAGTTTTGATGAAGCATTCATTTCCCAGGTCAGATGGTCTTACCTCCGTTAAATTTTCATCCCCGATCAAAAGCATCTTGTCATTCGATGGACGATCAGTATTTCTTGTAGACTGGTCACTTATCTTTTCTTCCAGCAAAGAGATACGATCATTTAAACGGTTAATTGTAACGTGTGCATTTTGAATGATTTCATTGAGCTGCTGTATTTCGACATCCTTTATAGCTAATTTTTCCTTTACTCCTTCTAATTCTCCGAGGACTCTAGCAAGAGTATCTGAAGGCTGGTCATCATTGTTGCGAGACGCTTCATCCCTCCGAGAAGAATGATGATTTCTCATTATCATGTCTATTAACTTCTCCTTCGTTTGCCATATCTTAGACAGTCCTAACTGTCGACAGTGCTTCTGAAGCTGTGGTTTTGTAAAATTATGAAAAAGGTAATCCCATGTTGGATTTTCCAGAGAAGGGCTATTTATAATTTGCATCGAATTTTCCCTCTCGTTAATTAAGGCACCATTTTCTGTTACATTGTCTAATGAGCGTTCCCTGAAGTTAGTCTCACCCATAGTTCTATTCAGGAAATTACGTCAAAGGGCTTAGTGCGCATGCGCAAAATAAAGGAAAATTTGAACAAGAGTTTTCTTACAAATTTTGATTTTTTGTCATGACAAAATAATATAAACTACCAAACTAAAACTTCTATTGTTACTTTCACAATATGCAATGTCACTTCACAAATCCACTTCACAGTGTTTGTAAGCACTTCTTGAAGTAAAAACCACAAAAAAACATTAATAAATGAGGAGCATGCCGTGCCGTTGTTTACACAGAGAGAGAGAGAGAGAGAGAGAGAGAGAGAGAGAGAGAGATAGACTGATAGACAGACAGACAGACAGACAGACAGACAGACAGACAGATTGACAAACAGATAGATAGATAGATAGATAGATAGATAGATAGATAGACAGATAGATTGATAGATAAATAGATAGATAGATAAATAGATAGAATGTAAAATTTTCGGAGAGACCACTGTAACTACACAGTCAATGAAATAGAATAAAAAGGTATTAAGTTTTGGGATACTTGAAGACTACATTCCTGGAGGCAAAGTAGATATTATTTTCATATTAGAATAAACTTCCTTTATTTTCTCGGGATCTGTAAAAAGTTTTAATCCATCCCCTCAGGATACAGGAATTGGTTAAATATTTTGAGGCAGTCAGAGAGAGAGAAAATAAATACAGAGAATTTGGTATTACTTTCATTTTTTTAATCCAGTTTGTGCAGTTCTGTCTACACATTATTGTACAGTTTTTGGTGCAGATTTAAATATTCCTTAATTTTCTGTTTTTATAGATGATTTTTTTTTTGTAAGAATTGTTTTGAATGCCTTGTAAGAGTTGATTAGTATGTACGTTGGATTGATCATATATTTGACCACAGGTTAAAAATTATCAACCCAGCCACTGGGTTAAGCAGGCCAGCTTAGCTCAGTTCCGTCCAAAGCCCAGATAAATGGGGAGGGAGTCCAGGACAGTCCTAGCATGACATTGTAAGAAAACCTCTTTGCTCAAGCAACGCATGACTGACCAAATGGTCAGCCGACTGACAGATAGAGAACTATCTACTCAGGCGTATGGTGAGAATAATAATAATAATAATAATAATAATAATAATAATAATAATAATAATAATAATAATAATAATAATAATAATAATAATAATAATAATAATAATAATAATAATAATAATAATAATAATAAACCTTTATTTCCATTACAATACAATGGGCATTCGTCAGCCGGTGCAAGCCCCAACCCCCCCACTGTGGTGCCCAACCACAGCAGTACCTGCCAGGAAACAGCTTAAACTCTCGGTCTTGGACGGGAACCGATCTTTCGACCTCGTGAATGCAAAGCCAGCCCGTTACCACTGTACTAGCTAGAAAGGTGGTGGAGAGTTAAAAATATCATAACTTCTTATTAGTCTTTTTTTTCTTTTAATATAGGATTAAGATTTAATCATTGGCTTCAAGACAAGAGAGATTGAACTTTGTCTTGAGTGTAATATAAATTTACCTTTTTGTCTTCCTTTTGTAAATATTTTATTGAATTCAGGGATGAAATACTTGGAACAAAATAATAACAAACATCAGATTAATATTTGCGCTTTGTGTGTGTATGAGTGTATTTGTGTGTATTTAGGGATTAAATACAAAGGATTAAAAGAATTATAAATATTAATTTTTTAGTTTTTTTATTTTAGTATTTATTTCTCGGTCTCATTTCTGACTGGCTCTGGGGACCGATATAATGATTAGAAGAGACTGTCGAGGGCATCCGTACTACGACGCGAGAGGTGAAATTCTATGACCGTCGTAGGACGAACAACAGCGAAAGCATTTGCCAAGAATGTCTTCATTGATCAAGTGTCCTGTG
>JAXCGZ010000457.1:17500-32500 GCA_037179515.1 Halocaridina rubra | reverse complement strand
TATATATATATATATATATATATATATATATATATATATATATATATATATATATATATATATGTACATATATATATATATATATATATATATATATATATATATATATATATATATATATATATATATATATATATATATATATATATATATATATATATATATATATATATATATATATATATATATATATATATATATATATATATATATATATATATATAATCTGTGAGTGTGTTTGTGTGTGCATGTATGTACATATATGTGTGTATTTATAAGTGAGCATAAATAAAACCATACATATTCATATAGACATATATACGTATATACAATATCGTTTCTCTAATTTCGCAGTTTAGAGAGAGCGCCATAATTTCAGTCCAGTGTTTTTAATTCTCTTGTTTTCCTTTTATCGTGCATCTGACATGAAAAAAATACCTGAGAGACATCGTTTTATACTCCGGGTCACGTGCGCGCTCAGAGAATTTACTATGTAAAAATTCTCGTGCTTTTCTGATTGGCGCTTGGAAACACGTGAGGTTGGAGTTGACTATAAAATAATAAACTAATAAATATAAATATTTATAATTATAAATAAACAAATGAATTCTTAAACAAGTAAATAAGTGAATTAAGAGATATATTAATAAGCAAATACATAAATTACTCAGATATATGAAGAAACAAATAATTAAGCAAGTACTTCAATAAGTAAACAAAAAAATATATAAATAAATAAACAAATAGATTATTAAATAAACAAGGGAATAAATACATAAGTATAAAAATGTATGAATAAAGAAATGTATAAATTAATGAATATATGAATAAAAATATGAATAAAATAATCCATTAATGGATACATAAATAATCGAATATAGAAATAACAATAAATATAAAAGTACATAAACAAATGAATACATTAGTAATTAGACAACTAAACCCGAAAAGCGATGAAAATAAATGAAGAAGAAAAGAAATATTTTTATTTTATTTAGCAAAAGTGGATTAGTTAGTTATTGTATTTTAGAGGTGAATAAATGACTTTGAGGCGTCAGGTCGATGGTTCGCGCCCGTCACGTCTGAGGTTAGGAAGGGCATGCACTCAGGGTAACGATTACATCTGCCAAAACAAGTCCTACTTTAGAGGTGAATAGATGACTGAGGCGTCAGGTCGAGGGCTCGCGCCCCGTCACGGTCTGAGGTTAGCAAGGCATGCACTCAGGGTAACGATTACATCTGCCAAAACAAGTCCTTATTTTAGAGGTGAATAAATGACTCTGAGGCGTCAGGTCAAGGGTTCAAGCCCCGTCACGATCTGAGGTTAGCAAGGGCATGCACTCAGGGTAACGATTACATCTGCCAAAACAAGTCCTTATTTTAGAGGTGAATAAATGACTCTGAGGCGTCAGGTCAAGGGTTCAAGCCCGTCACGATCTGAGGTTAGCAAGGGCATGCACTCAGTGTAAGGATTACATCTGCCAAAACAAGTCCTTCGCAAGAAGGCAACCGTCCTAGCCCTTGGTAGAAAAGGGAGTCCGTTACGTAAAACCGGAACAATGCGAATATTATTATCAGACTTGGAAGGTTAGGTTGGTTAAGAGTTAGCCAAGTTATGGTTTCAGTAATATAATTGTCAACTAACCCTTGTCTTTAGCAATATAAATTCCTTTCACAAATTTAACAAATAAGGTTAGTCTAAGTTAAAAAAAAAAGTTTTAGTAGTTTGAATGTGAAATGCTATGTAGAAAATATTTGCTTTATATGGCTTCGGAACGCATATCTATTCTAAGTTAAGTTAAAGTTTACAGGTTAGGTTAGTTAAACTTTTAGCATTCTCAAGGTGAACTGCTTAATGTGAAGACGGAGTTGGCTAGGTTAGTTAAATAGCATAAAAAAACAAGCAGTGAAGAGGTTAGTTAGATAAAGTTTTTGTATCTTTCAGTAAGTATAAAAATGGCCTCTTGAAGGTCATAAAATTGACCCTTAGTACACCTTATGAGTCCCCTGAGAAGGGTCATTAAGGGTCATATTAATAACCTCTAAAGGGATTTGCTTCTTAGTTTTATGACCTCTGATGTCTCCACTAATGAATTTCTGTTCTCTTAATATTTTCCTTCTCTGTTTCATTCACTCTTTTTCATTATCTTTCATATTCTTTTTATTCTCTCACATTCTTATTCCTTTTTAACCTATTCTTCTGTTTTCTCATTTTAATTATTTTTACCTCTCTTTTCTATCCATTACTTTTGACTATTTATTTTTCTTCTGCCGTCTTTTCCTCTTTGTTTTATTGTTACCTTTCTTATCTCTCTCTCTCTCTCTCCTCTCTCTCTCTCTCTCTCTCTCTCTCTCTCTCTCTCTCTCTCTCTCTCTCTCTCTCTCTCTCTCTCTCTCTCTCTCTCTCTCTTATTATTATTATTATTATTACTCTCTCTCTCTCTCTCTCTCTCTCTATGCCTAAGATGGGTACTACAGATCACAATATCTAGTAATGAACATCTCTCTCTCTCTCTCTCTCTCTCTCTCTCTCTCTCTCTCTCTCTCTCTCTCTCTCTCTCTCTCTCTCTCTCTCTCTCTCTCTCTCTCTCTCTCTCTCTCTCTCTCTCTCTCTCATTATTATTACAGCAATACAAACACCTGGCTAAGTCATACTAACAAACAAAATAGAGAAAGAAGGGATTATGATTATAATAATTTCTCTCGTGGTAGACATGGTGATACTGGCTCCCAGGGACGATACAGCAATACCAACACTAGGATAAGTCATACTTACAAACGAAACAGAGAAAGAAGGGATTATGATTATGTGCAAAGTCAAAGATATGGATGTTATAATTGTGGTGAGTTCAATCACCGCCAATCAAATTGTAGATTTGATCATAAAGTTAAATGTAATGTATGTCATGAATATGGTCATAAGAGTAGATTATGTAAAAATAATGATTATTATTAGAATCATGGCCAAGAAGACAGTGCCGATGTGAAAGTTACTTGTAAATATAATGATAGATTATCTGTCGTACATATAAATGCACAATCCCTGTTATCCCATATACTAGAAATTGAACATATGCTTGTACAAGAAAATATTGATGTTCTTTGCATTAGCGAATCATGGCTGTATCCGTCAATTAATAATGCATTTATTAATATTCCTTCATATAATATTTATCGCTATGACAGTGGTAGAGGTGGAGGTGTATGTTTATATGTTAAAAATTATTTGAAGGCCACTGAACTAAATCTTGAAACTGAGAAGCACGAAGGAGTGGAAGATAAATGGATCTCTGTCCAACATAAAAAGTTTCCTTCTATTATCATAGGCTGCGTGTACCGCCACCCCAAAGCCTCGGTAACCTCTTTTAGCTATATTTTGGACGTTTTTAAGGAGATAATTTAAAAAACAAACCAGTTTTTATATATGGCGATTTTAATGATGATCAACTAAAAAGAGAAAATAAAATGAGTAGACTTATTAAGAATTTAAATCTAGAACAGATTATAAATAAACCAACTAGAATCACTCCCACTTCAGTTTCCCAAATCGATCTAGTAATAACAAACTCCAAACATATGATAACTAAGTGTGACGTAATGCCAAGCCCTATAGCAGACCACGAGGAAATTGTAACGTCCCTAAATATTCGCAAACCAAAGAGACAACCAATCTTTAAAACATTCAGATGCTTAAGAAATTATTCACAAGAATTACTTTGTAGTTTACTTATGAATGAAGTACATAAATTAAATGAAATTCTATATACCGATAATATTAATACACAAGTAAATATTTTAACCAGTGTCTTATCATCATGTATAGATCGATGTGCACCACTCGTGACAAGAGAAATATTTCGTCCCCCCGCTCCTTGGATAACAGATGACATAAAAAACATTATGAAAGAAAGAGACAAACTACAAAATGAAGTAAAACTACAAAGAGATAATATCCCTTTAAGAGAAAAGTTTACAGAGCATAAGAAACAAGTAAAATCATTATTAAGTAACAGTAAGAAACAGTATTACAAAAATGAATTTCAAAACGCTAAAGGCAATATCTCTGATACATGGAAAATTGCTAAAACCATGCTTTCCAATAACTGTAATAAAAGTAGTAACATATCAATTATACCCGATGAGGTAGATGTAAGTGCTAAAGCAGAAGAGTTCAATAATTTTTTCGCTGAAGTGGGGAAAAAAACCTTTGAAAAAACAAAAAAAGAAATAATAAATGAAATCAATAATAGTAATGGTGGTAATAATAATGATGATGGTAGTAGTAATAATAATAGAAATGTTGATAATGGTGTAAATAATAATGATGGTGGTAGTAATGGTAATGATAATAGTGATGATGGTAGTAATAACAATAATAATGTTCAAGAACATAGTGCATTCAATAGAAGTAATGATGTCTTTAACCCTACTACAGTAGATTGTAATACAGTAATCTTAGTAATAAAAAATCTGAAAGACTCTAATGCATATGGATCAGATGGAATTTGTTTTCGTTTTATTAGAGATTCATTATTTGTAATAGCTTATTATCTGACGGTAATAATCAATACTTCCATAGTTACCAATATCTACCCAGATTTATGGAAAAATCCCCATGTAATTCCTGGTTTTAAAAATGGAAATCCTGACGACGTCTCTAACTATAGACCAATCTCTTTACTACCAATTTTATCAAAGATACTTGAAAAGATTGTTGCAAATCAGTTAAGTGAGTTTCTTGAAAAAAATAAACTTATTGCAAAAAGTCAACACGGTTTCAGGCCAAAATTATCAACTGAAACTGCCTTATTGAAAATATCAGATGAAATATACAAAAATATAGATAATAAGAAAATATCATTGCTACTACTACTCGATCTTTCTAAAGCTTTTGATAGTGTACACCATACCACTCTATTAGAAAAATGCAAAAAAATGAACATTGACCCAAGCTGGTTCGAGAACTATTTAAAAAACCGCTACCAGTCAGTCAGAATAAAAGATGTAGTCTCAAGTCGCAAGAAGGTATTGTTTGGGGTCCCTCAGGGATCGATCCTAGGACCTATACTTTTTCTAATATATGTAAACGATCTAGTAAAATATTTACCTAACTGTTATGTCATTCAATATGCTGACGATACTCAAATCTTAATTGAAGGAGAAATTAATGATTTAGAAAATATTATTCGTAGAGCAGAAGAAATTTTGTATATGGCTAAACGTTACTTTCTAAAAAATGGTCTGTTACTTAATGAAACTAAAACCCAATCTATTCTTATCGGATCCAGACAATTATTATCAGAAGTTGATGACAATCTTCATATAAATTTTAACGGTAATATCATTAAGCCAATGAACTCGGTAAAGAACCTAGGTGTCTATTTTGACCGTTACATGAATTTTGAAATGCATATAGATGAAATTTATAAAAAAGTAATGGGTACTCTAATATATCTAAATAGGGTAAAAGACTCATTTGAAACATCAACTCGTATAATAATTGTCCAGTCCTTAGCTATGAGTTTAATTAATTACTGTCTCAAAGTTTGGGGATGTACAAATAAGACTCAATTACAAAGAATACAAAAGTTACAAAACTTTGCAGCACGAGTGGCTGTTGGCAATGTAAGAAAATACGAGCACATCTCTCCTGTTTTAAAAGATCTAGAATGGATAAAGATTAGAGATAAATATGTTTTTGATATATGTACCTTTGTTTTTAATATACTAAGAAACAATATTCCTGATTGCTTGTATAATTTTTCTACAGTAAGCTCAGTTACCGGGTTAACTACCCGTCAAGGGAAGATTTATTAGTACGAAGGTCTAAAACTGATATTGGCTCAAGAGATATAAACATTCGTGGACCTCATTTATATAATCAGCTTCCCAGAGAACTAAAAAATGCTGGTTCAGTGTATACTTTTAAATATAATCTTAAGAAGTTGCTCTTAAAGGAAGATTTTACTTGTAAATTTTAATGGTACACTCATCTTTATGATTTGTCTGCTTTAGTATGTCTATATCGTACACCACAGATGTCTATCTGGAATATATATGTATCTTATTTAAATACCCAATGTACATTGGAATAAAGGATTATTATTATTATTATTATTATTATTATTATTACTCTCTATGCCTAAGATGGGTACTACAGATCACAATATCTAGTAATGAACATCTCTCTCTCCTCTCTCTCTCTCTCTCCTCTCTCTCTCTCTCTCTCTCTCTCTCTCTCTCCTCTCTCTCTCTCTCTCCCTCTCTCTCTCTCTCCTCTCCTCTCTCTCTCTCTCTCTCTCTCTCTATGCCTAAGATGGGTACTACAGATCACAATATCTAGTAATGAACATCTCTCCTCTCTCTCATCTCTCTCTCTCTCTCTCTCTACTCTCTCTCTCTCTCTCTCTCTCTCTCTCTCTCTCTCTCATCTCTCCCTCTCTCTCTCTCTCTCTCTCTCTCATCTCTCCTCTCTATGCCTAAGAGGGGTACTACAGATCACAATATCTAGTAATGAACATCTCTCTCTCTCTCTCTCTCTCCTCACTCTCTCTCTCTCTCTCTCTCTCTCTCTCTCTCTCTCTCTCTCTCTCTCTCTCTCTCCTCTCTCTCTCTCTCCTCTCTCTCTCTCCTGTAAATATTTTGATTATGTGCTTTGCAAATTTCATTTGTTTCATTTTTGACATTTTACATTTGTAATTTGTAATTAGATTAATTATCATGTAATAGGCCATTTTTGATGGAATAAGAGTTTTTGACTTTGACTCTGACTTTGACTCTCTCTCTCTCTCTCCTCTCTCTCTCTCTCTCTCACTCTCTCTCTCTCTCTCTCATCTCTCTCTCTCCTCTCCTCTCTCTCTCTCTCTCTCTCTCTCTCTCTCTCTCTCTCTCATTCCTTGATTTGTATTTTCTTATATAAACTCCATTTTCCCCCAAATTCCTTTCTCTCCCCTCTTCTATCTCTGTTTCATTTACTGTTTCTCTTCTTTTTTCTCTTCTATTTCTCTTATTCATATTTCTTCTTAATTTTCATGTTTCCTAATTCATTATCTCATTTCTTGTCTTCTCCTATTCCTCTCTTTCGCTTTATCATCTCTTATTTTCATCTCTCCCTTATCTAGTCTTTTCTTTCTCTTTTATTCCATATCTCTATCTCCTTTCCTTGTCTTCTTTCATCTCTTTCTATCTGTGTCTTTCTCTATTTTCATCTCTCTCTTTTTTCTTGTTTGCTTTATCTCCATCTTTGTCTCTTCCATTATAAGCCTTTTCTTTATTTCATTGTCTCATTTTTATATTATCTCTTCTTTTCATGTCTTCCTCTTCCATATTTACTTCTGTCTCTCTTCTCTGTCTCTCTATCTCTCACTTAGCCTCTTTTTTTTTACTCTTTCACTGTTTCATTTACTACGAAATAATAAAACTCAGAAACGTCCAAAAGCATTCAGCACAATATGGAGTTATGCCGTACAATCGGATTTAATATGATATGATATGATATGAAATGATATGATATGATATGATATGATATGATATGATGTGATATGATATGATATGATATACAATATGATGCGAAACATAATATGATCCAATTCAATGCAACACAGCACAATATGATATGCTACATAATAATACTATATGATATGATATGATATGATATACAATATTATACGATATGATATGATATACAATATGATGCGAAACATAATGATATGATCCAATTCAATGCAATACAGCACAATATGATATGCTACCTAATAATACTATATGATATGATATGATATGCAATATGATATGAAACATAATGATATGATCCAATACAATGCAACACAGCACAATATGATATGCTACCTAATGATACTATATGATATGATATGATGATCCAATACCATGCAACACAGTACAATATGATATGCTACCTAATAATGCAATATGATATGATATGATATGAAGCAATATGATGCAATACAAAATAATATAAATATATACTATGATACAATGCGATACATATGCAGCTGTATGACACGATATGATAAAATATGATGCAGTACAATATAATGCCCCACAACACATAATAGAATATGAAACAGTGTGTCACGAAACTTAATGATACAATATGATACCAAATAATATGACATGAGACGAAATGTCATGAAATAATGCGATGCGATATATGTTGAAATAAGATTCATTATAAAGCAATACAATAAAATGTAAAACATAATATGGAATTAATTAGTTTCTTAATTTACTATCACACACACACATACACACACACAATATCAGTGGCTCTAAGTATCATATTTAAGGAGTCACTGGAGTCGGGGGAGATTCCAAGATGCTGGAAACAAGCAAATGTGATACCTATCTTCAAAAAGGGAAGGAGGGATACGGCTCTGAACTATAGACCAGTTTCCTTGACCAGCATAGTTTGCAAAGTTATGGAGAAACTACTAAGGAAACATATCTCTCTTCACTTGGAATCCTTCAACTTTTTGTCAGTGAGGCAACATGGCTTCAGAGAAGGAAGATCAACAGTAACAAACTTATTAGAATTTTATGATGAGGTAAGCCAAATCTTACAGGAAAGAGAGGGCTGGGCAGATTGCATATTCCTAGACTTCCAGAAAGCGTTTGACACTGTTCCACATGTTAGACTTATTAGGAAGCTGCAATCAATGGCTAGAATAGGTGGAAATGTCTTGGAATGGATAAAAACTTACTTAGAAGGAAGGGAACAGAGGGTTAAACAGAGGGTAGAGTAAGACACTCAGTGTCTGAATGGAGAAGAGTTAGTAGTGGAGTTCCACAGGGTTCAGTTTTAGGGCCACTTTTGTTCCTTGTATATGTAAATGACCTACCAGAGTCTGTAAATTCATTCATGAATATGTTTGCAGATGATGCAAAGATTGTGAAGAAAGTAAAAAACGAGAACAATGGTAGAGAACTTCAGGAGGATCTAAATAATCTGCATGAGTGGTCAGAAAAGTGGCTAATGAAATTCAATACCTCAAAATGTAAGGTAATGAGAATGGGTACAAGTGCAAGAAGGCCCAAGCTTGACTACTCGGTGGCTGGAGTACAACTTCAAGAGACAGAAAATGAGAGAGATCTAGGAGTAAACATACTGGCAGATTTGTCTCCAGAAATACATATAAATGGCGTAGTAAGGGCAGCATATGCATTCTTATCAAACGTAAGGGTAGCCTTCAGGCACATGGACAAGGAAATGTTCAGAAATATTTATGTAACCTATGTGAGGCCAAAACTCGAATATGCAGCCCCCTTTTGGAATCCGCACTTGAAAAAGCACATAGCTAAGCTTGAAAAAGTTCAAAGACATGCCACGAAACTGGTGCCAGAAATACGCAATCTCGGTTATGATGAGAGGCTGAGGGAATTAGACTTGCCATCACTCGAAGCTAGAAGAGTGAGGGGGGATATGGTGACAGTCTTTAAATTCCTTCATGGTTATGATAGAGTGGATAGGGATCGATATTTCGATATGGCTGGCTCTAGAACTAGAGGTCATAGTTTGAAGCTTCGTAAGAAAACTTCTTTGCAGGATGTAAGGAAATACTTTTTCAGTGTAAGAGTAGTTGATAATTGGAATTGGCTAAGCGAGGAGGTAGTTAATGCTATCTCAATCCATAGTTTTAAGGACAGGTATGATAAGTATGACTAAGTCTAAAATGGAACCGATGAGGAGACGGGAAGATACGAGCTTTGGGCTCTTTCCCGTAAACACAATTAGGTAATCACAATTAGGTAATCACATATTTTGATATGGCTGGCTCTAGAACTAGAGGTCATAGTTTGAAGCTTCGTAAGAAAACTTCTTCGCAGGATGTCAAGGAAGTACCTTTTTGCAGTGTAAGAGTAGTTGATAATTGGAGATGGGCTAAGCGAGGAGGTAGTTAATGCTATCTCAATCCATAGTTTTAGAGGGACAGGTATGATAAGTATCACTAAGTATAAAATGGAAGCGATCGAGGAGACGGGAAGATACGAGCTTTGGGCTCTTTCCCGTAAACACAATTAGGCTAATCACAATTAAGTAATCACATATATATATATATATATAACCAGTGATTTATCATTTTGCATTTTAGGAGTGCAAGTCATTTCATTTTTTATGTGATATTTCTCCTTTTTACAATTGGTGTTAATAATACAGTTATTGTTGTGCCTTGGTGAATGCACGTGTAGATTCTGGTCTGAAGTTTTTAACATACATTCTCTGAAGGGTACCTTGTGAGAGGACGTGTACGCATTGAGCTCCCGATAATATTGCGTTTATCAAGTGACAGAGTTTAAATGCACAGCTATAAAATTAACGAAAGCATACTGAAATATAAATCTTCAAATTTAAGTCAGAGTGATTATTACAACTTTAGTGTTTAAAAAGATACAAAGAAAATTCATTATAATCTTATAACATAACAGAAACCGTTGAGAGTGTCTCTCCCAGTGTTACCGATTTCAACCACAACCTCTCGCGACCGACCTAAAAAGGACCTTTCTTAGGTGAACCTGCAGTTCCCCTCATACCGCAGTTTCCCTCCCATTCACACCAGAATGTCCTCATCGGAAAATGTTGACCTTTCTGACCTTACGTGTGTAAATACTGATAATTTTCCCGAAGTGTTTATATCATCTCTGGACAGAATATTCGTATATTCACGTGAGGACATCAGAAGGGAATTGGAAAAAATTAAAAAAGTCACTCTGTACAAAACAAGTCAACTTTTGCTTTCGAAGGTAGTGGAACTCTTTCCCCAATACAGTGGTAAACACATCATAAAAAAACGTGTAAAAAAAGATATAATTACAAACATAATCATTCTTAGCGCAAGTGTCCTGAATATCTCAATGAATGAAATAAATGGTGAACTTGACAAACTCTTTCAACCTCAAACTTCGGTTGTAAAATCCATAGAGTCTAAAAAAACACACGACCTAGGAGACCTACATCGAATGATAGAAAGTCTTGCAGATAAGGTGAAAATTTTGGAAGCAGATGCTGAAAAGGTGAAAGCCTTACAACACAAGGTGGGTTTACTAGAATCTGACATTGTCCTACTTAAAAGAGATAATTCTAGGTTGAAACTGCTATTAGAAACATCTCCACCTCTCAGTTCAGTGCTGTCACCTAACAGTGATGATGTCCCTTCTATCAACAACCCTCAGGTTCTGCAAGCTAGGTTTTCTGTCTCTACTCACAATTTCTTCAGTGCATTGAGTGATGAATGTGACAGTGGTAGTGAAGAAGAAGTAGATCCAGATAAAAGTGATAGCCATCAAGACAACCTGAATACACCATCTAGCATAAATAATCAAATCAGTAACAGGTTACAAAATAGTGATGAAACAACAGCGTCCTTTCCCACTACTCCTAACAATGCAACAACAGGCACTAACCAGAACAAGATTCTTCCCAGCACAAACAACCAACCTGGTAAAGAGTTGCAAAACAGCGAAGAAGATATAGAGTCAATCTCCACTACTCCTAACAACACAGCAACTGTCACTAACCAGGACACCCAAATTACATCTTCCAGCACAAATAACCAACCCAGCAATAGACTGCGAAACAATGAAGAAAACAGAAAAGACAAAATAGCAGCAATCTCTATTCTAAACATTCCATCGAAGTCCTCTCCCCCACAGCCACAGTTGCCAAATAATGCAAGTGCAAGGGTTACAGCTCAAATATATATTCGCATTCCTGGCAACCCCTTTGAGAGAGAGATACGTAATACACTGACAAATCAAGGCATTCCTTCTGAAGAAGTCTTGATTAAGGAGCTTTATCGCACACCAAACTGGGTTTCCTTCGCAATAACGATATCGAAAGGATTTGAATATGTGCCTTACAAACTGAATCAATGGCCTACAGGCACAAGTGTCCAGCCATTTCGTGGGAGCAAAAAATGGACACAACCTGGGTATTCTACAAAATATCCCAAACTACAGTCATACCAAAATAAACAGCAAAGAGCTAATGGAACAATCCCCTATACGCGAGACTACAGAAAGAGACACGATACAAACCTCTCTTATCGCCGTCCACGCACAAGAGACTTCTCCTGGAGTGATGGCTCTTACAACCCTAGACACTCACCTAGGCATACAAACTTTGGGAAGGCCCGATCATACCACGGCACGTACTCAAACCAGCGTTACACATCCAACGGCAGGTACAGACACCAGGATCCATGGGCTAACCCCAGAACACACTACAATGATGAATTCCCAGCAGAATCACACAGTCGAAACTACAACTATGACTATGGATACCACCCCAATGAAACATGGTAATACCTCGTCTCCTGCTGTTGCTGTTACTGCTGCCGATGTGAAAGTTACTTGTAAATATAATGATAGATTATCTGTCGTACATATAAATGCACAATCCCTGTTATCCCATATACTAGAAATTGAACATAAGCTTGTACAAGAAAATATTGATGTTCTTTGCATTAGCGAATCATGGCTGTATCCGTCAATTAATAATGCATTTATTAATATTCCTTCATATAATATTTATCGCTATGACAGTGGTAGAGGTGGAGGTGTATGTTTATATGCTAAAAATTATTTGAAGGCCACTGAACTAAATCTTGAAACTGAGAAGCACGAAGGAGTGGAAGATAAATGGATCTCTGTCCAACATAAAAAGTTTCCTTCTATTATCATAGGCTGCGTGTACCGCCACCCCAAAGCCTCGGTAACCTCCTTTAGCTATATTTTGGACGTTTTTAAGGAGATAATTTTAAAAAACAAACCAGTTTTTATATATGGCGATTTTAATGATGATCAACTAAAAAGAGAAAATAAAATGAGTAGACTTATTAAGAATTTAAATCTAGAACAGATTATAAATAAACCAACTAGAATCACTCCCACTTCAGTTTCCCAAATCGATCTAGTAATAACAAACTCCAAACATATGATAACTAAGTGTGACGTAATGCCAAGCCCTATAGCAGACCACGAGGAAATTGTAACGTCCCTAAATATTCGCAAACCAAAGAGACAACCAATCTTTAAAACATTCAGATGCTTAAGAAATTATTCACAAGAATTACTTTGTAGTTTACTTATGAATGAAGTACATAAATTAAATGAAATTCTATATACCGATAATATTAATACACAAGTAAATATTTTAACCAGTGTCTTATCATCATGTATAGATCGATGTGCACCACTCGTGACAAGAGAAATATTTCGTCCCCCCGCTCCTTGGATAACAGATGACATAAAAAACATTATGAAAGAAAGAGACAAACTACAAAATGAAGTAAAACTACAAAGAGATAATATCCCTTTAAGAGAAAAGTTTACAGAGCATAAGAAACAAGTAAAATCATTATTAAGTAACAGTAAGAAACAGTATTACAAAAATGAATTTCAAAACGCTAAAGGCAATATCTCTGATACATGGAAAATTGCTAAAACCATGCTTTCCAATAACTGTAATAAAAGTAGTAACATATCAATTATACCCGATGAGGTAGATGTAAGTGCTAAAGCAGAAGAGTTCAATAATTTTTTCGCTGAAGTGGGGAAAAAAACCTTTGAAAAAACAAAAAAAGAAATAATAAATGAAATCAATAATAGTAATGGTGGTAATAATAATGATGATGGTAGTAGTAATAATAATAGAAATGTTGATAATGGTGTAAATAATAATGATGGTGGTAGTAATGGTAATGATAATAGTGATGATGGTAGTAATAATAATAATAATGTAAATTTGGAAGAACATAGTGCATTCAATAGAAGTAATGATGTCTTTAACCCTACTACAGTAGATTGTAATACAGTAATCTTAGTAATAAAAAATCTGAAAGACTCTAATGCATATGGATCAGATGGAATTTGTTTTCGTTTTATTAGAGATTCATTATTTGTAATAGCTTATTATCTGACGGTAATAATCAATACTTCCATAGTTACCAATATCTACCCAGATTTATGGAAAAATCCCCATGTAATTCCTGGTTTTAAAAATGGAAATCCTGACGACGTCTCTAACTATAGACCAATCTCTTTACTACCAATTTTATCAAAGATACTTGAAAAGATTGTTGCAAATCAGTTAAGTGAGTTTCTTGAAAAAAATAAACTTATTGCAAAAAGTCAACACGGTTTCAGGCCAAAATTATCAACTGAAACTGCCTTATTGAAAATATCAGATGAAATATACAAAAATATAGATAATAAGAAAATATCATTGCTACTACTACTCGATCTTTCTAAAGCTTTTGATAGTGTAAACCATAGTATATTATTAGAAAAATGCAAAAAAATGAACATTGACCCAAGCTGGTTCGAGAACTATTTAAAAAACCGCTACCAGTCAGTCAGAATAAAAGATGTAGTTTCAAGTTCCAAGAAGGTATTGTTTGGGGTCCCTCAGGGATCGATCCTAGGACCTATACTTTTTCTAATATATGTAAACGATCTAGTAAAATATTTACCTAACTGTTATGTCATTCAATATGCTGACGATACTCAAATCTTAATTGAAGGAGAAATTAATGATTTAGAAAATATTATTCGTAGAGCAGAAGAAATTTTGTATATGGCTAAACGTTACTTTCTAAAAAATGGTCTGTTACTTAATGAAACTAAAACCCAATCTATTCTTATCGGATCCAGACAATTATTATCAGAAGTTGATGACAATCTTCATATAAATTTTAACGGTAATATCATTAAGCCAATGAACTCGGTTAAGAACCTAGGTGTCTATTTTGACCGTTACATGAATTTTGAAATGCATATAGATGAAATTTATAAAAAAGTAATGGGTACTCTAATATATCTAAATAGGGTAAAAGACTCATTTGAAACATCAACTCGTATAATAATTGTCCAGTCCTTAGCTATGAGTTTAATTAATTACTGTCTCAAAGTTTGGGGATGTACAAATAAGACTCAATTACAAAGAATACAAAAGTTACAAAACTTTGCAGCACGAGTGGCTGTTGG
>JAXCGZ010000457.1:0-12500 GCA_037179515.1 Halocaridina rubra | reverse complement strand
GGGATATCAGCCTTTTTATATGGGTATAGATAGATTTACCCTAAAAATGCTGAAAGCTCCAACATCACTTAAGATTTTATGCAATATAATATATCACGTTTTACTCTATTGAATAAAGTCAACTTTACACAGATTTTCTGTATTTTAGCTAAGCCAGAAAACAGCAATAAAACATAATAGAATTATTTTTCCCCTGGACACCCAAATGCGACGGTATGTAAATACCAAGAAAAGTTTGCTTAAATGCGACCGTTTACGAAATTCTCGTTGCGTTTCCAGTAATGTAATTAAAAGGCCATTGTTTTCTCAGCCTCATTAAATCTTCTCAGAGAGACACTGCGGCTGTTCGAGGCATGTAAAAGAATTCTACTTATTGCTGGAGGATTAAAATGGGAATTGGTAGAAAGGTGGGGCTGGGAAGAGTTGTTGTTGTTGTTGTTGTTGTTGTTCCTGTTTTACGTCACGGACTCCCTTTTCTACCAAGGGCTAGGGCGGTTGCCTTCTTGCTAAGGACTTGTTTTAGCAGGTGTAATCGTTACCCTGAGTGCATGCCCTTACTAACCTCAGACCGTGACAGTATAAACAAGAATGCATTGGGTAATCATTACAATAATTTCTTTGTGACTGAATGTTCCTTATAATCGTAATACGAAATCCACAAGTGATCGACCTGTGAGAGTATATTACCTCATAACACTAATATGTAACTTGATATCATTGCATCTTCTTCTTCTTCGTCTACGTCTTTTCCCACTTTTATGTGGGGTCGATGTTTCTGGCTAGTGTTATCCATATGTTTCTGTCCCATACCTCATCACCCAACAAACCTTTTAGACCTCAGGTCGTCATTGATGCAATCCATCCACCTACGCTTTGGTCTCCCCCTCCCTCTACTAGCCTGTATATCCATTTCCATCACTCTCCTCCCAACATACTGTTCATCCCTCCTAACGACATGACCATACCATCTTAGTCTACTTTCTTGTATAATTATATAAAATTGAAACAGAATAATGCATGTCTTGGGTAATCGCTACTTAAGCAATCGAGTATTTATTACAGTTGTAATAGGTAATCAACATGAGCACACATTTATTTCCATTAATTCTTGCTTAAGAAGAATTCATTGTGTAGTCCTGCCTCTTTGAGCGAGTATTCTCAGCGTAATCGCTACCGTCACAACTAATTATTCCTTATAAATACAAGGTAAGCAACAACAATACAACAGGTAATCAACAAATTATCAAGTAATTATCGTTGTAACAGATACTCACTCTGCTGCAACAGAAAAAATACTTTTACCTAGGTAATGAGATTTCACGTGTCCAGTCCTTTGAGCGAAGTCAAGTTGAGCGAAATTAAAATTTTGTGCATTTTGAGCGATGCCTATTAAGCGATGTCAGTTTGCCTTTTTTTTAAAAGACGTTTTGAGCGAAGTTGATAAAAATAGAAATATACTTGGTTAGGTTATGTAAGGTCAGGTTAGGTTAAAATAACTTCACTCAAAGTGACTTCGCTAAAAAAAAATAACTTCGCTCAAAATGACTTCGCTCAAAATTAACTTCTCTCAAAATTAACTTCTCTCAAAATGAATGGAATCAATTTTTCATTATCCTGGAGGTACCTCTGCGTTAGCACCTTTAACACTGTTAACGAGGCTAGCATCATTCACACCCTGGGAAGCCTTCTACGCCAATGTGTTAAAACCAGATGTGGATATATTTCCGTAGTACAGGGTTATGCCACTATGCCATCCCCTACGAGGTACAGAATGGATCACTGGAATCCTCATAGAAACCTTTGGGTCATTGGTGATGTAGGTGCCATAACCTAATTTGTAGCACTTCCAGTAAGCTCGGAACATGGTTTAGTTAGCGACTAGTCACTGTAGGCGAAACTTGAAGACTTTCCCAAGTATCTAACGAAAAATAATCAAGAAACTTCTATTAAAGGGTTTTCCCTGGTTTCTAGTATTCTTATGTATACATCTCTCTAGATAGAGCCTCTGAGCATTTCGACTTTAAATAATAGAGCATATAGATATTTCTAGCAAAAATAAATATAAATTAGAAAAATGTTGACATGCATTGAAGAACTCTGATTTGCTCTAGGAATTACATGGATATATTGACAAAGAATTCTTAAATTCCCAGAGCAAAAAAATAGGAATTTTGTGGCTATATAGGAATTAAGTATCCTGGTATGAAAAAGGAATATATGAGTACTCTATTTATTTAATAAAACCATTAACAATTTACTGATTATGGCCTTAGAAAATATGTATTTGATACCGTCCGCTGTGTTACAAACCCAAATTTAAGAAAGATTAGTTGTTAACCACAAGCACTACATACTGACAGTTTTCCTCTGTGGAAGTGGCATCCATTCAAGTTCCAAGCTTGGCACTCTCTCTAATTAATCATTTTTTTTTTTTGGCCTTTTCCTGCCAGCAATTATGTTGTTTACTAACACATTTTTGAAATGTTTGGCATACCTGCCTACCAATCAGCCTACCTCCTTACCTGCATGCCTATATGTGTACCAACTTACCTACCTACCTAATAATATACATAACTAACCTTGTGCCCAGAGGATTAGTCAGAAATCAATATAAGAATCAGAGATCCTTCCGTAACTCAGTGGATGTAGCGCCAAGCTCCCTCACCCAGGAAGTATCAAGTTAATTCCAAGTTCTTGCTTAGCCTGACGCCCAGTAATCCTTTGTACAGCTTTCTCGTCGCTTGACTAGAACTTGAAACGCCACCACCGGGATCTTAGAGATTCCCAGTCACTACAAAATCTTGTTTTTATACAGTATATCTCAAATTCTATTCAGTGCAAACTTAAAAACTTATGCATGACAGAGTATTGCATAAAATTATGCCATAGTGAGTCTTTTTCACTTAAAAAGTCTCAAACAAACCTCCTTCATGGAGATTCAAAACATCTTTAGGTTAGAATATTGCTTAGAGCTACGCCAAAGGGAGTTCTTTTTACTCAGAAAGTCTCAGATTGAACTCATAAAAGGAGACCTACTGTGAACTTCTTTTGGTCACAATATTATTTTAAATTATGCCAAAGAAGTTTCTGGTAGATAAGTGACTACAGAATCCTGCTTCTCCACCCAGAAAGTACCAAGTTTAAATCTACTTTTATTTTATAAATAAGAGTTAATTACAACATAAAGACATATGATGTAATTAAAATAGACAAGGTCAGCAGCAACCATCTTAAAAAACAATGTAGCCATTTTCAACTCTCTCTCTCTCTCTCTCTCTCTCTCTCTCTCTCTCTCTCTCTCTCTCTCTCTCTCTCTCTCTCTCTCTCTCTCTCTCTCTCTCTCTCTCTCTCTCTCTCTCTCTCTCTCTCTCTCTCTCTGTGTGTGTGTGTGTGTGTGTGTGTGTGTATATTACTGTGCATTCGCTCAGGAAGATATTATTAGGATATATGATAATATCGGTGAATTTTTATTATCATTAATACTATTATCTACATTATTATTATTATTATTATTCTTATCATTATTATAATTATTATTATAATTATTATTATTATCATTATTATTATTATTATTATTATTATTATTATTATTATTATTATTATTATTATTATTATTATTATTATTATTATTATCATTATTATTATCATTATCATTATCATTATCATTATTATTTTTATTATTATTATTATTATTATTATTATTATTATTATTATTTTTATTATTATTATTATTATTATTATTATTATTATTATTATTATTATTATTATTATCATTATTATTATTATCATTATTATTATTATTATTATTATTATCATTATTATTATTATTATTATTATTATTATTATTATTATTATTATTATTTTTATTATTATTATTATTATTATTATTATTATTATTATTATTATTATTATTATTATTATTATTATTATTATTATTATTATTATTATTATTATTATTATTATTATTATTATTATTATTATTATTATTGAATTCGAGATTGAGGCAAAAGGCAATATCGAGTGCTATTCAATTCCCTCAAGTTACCTAACTATCAGTAGATAAATGCATGATATATACACACATGTGCAAATATGCGTGCACACATACATTCATAATCGTGAAGGGAGCAAATATCCAATATACATTTAGTGGTGATCTTATCCTACATTACAGCCCCATCAGAGAGTGCCTTTTGGCCCCTCCGGTAATCTCCCGAGTTACCCTCCATAACCGCTAATGGATGACATCAGCCGTTAAAATATTGGTATTGGCGGAAGGTCTGACAGCTTTATTGATTCCAGGGAGAGAGTCACACTGTCAAATGGCTCTCTATCTGTATCACCATAAGCCTCGTAAGTTGGGTCTTGAAAGTCTGGTTGGAGAAATATACAAAAAAAAAAGAAGAGGTTTTTCTGTCCTCTCGTTCCGTTACATTTGGTCGGCTTTTACGACACGTAGGGGAGTAATGGAACAGAGTTTCTGTCTCATTTCCCAGGAGAGGGACAGAAGGGTTTCCTGGGTGAGAGAAAATAAACAAAGTACATTCAGCTTCTCAATTTGGTTAGGAGCTAGTCATTTCTATGCTGTCAAAATGGCCTCCATCTTTAGACACAAGAGGTAATCCTCATTTTTAAGGAAAATTTCTGAGGAATTGCAACTAAATCTTTACTCTTTGCTAGATGAAACTAGGAAGAAAGAAGGAGGATTTCTGGTCCCAGCGCTCCACTACATTTAGGCAACTTTTACGACACACAGGGGAGCATGAATGCAAATATGCTTGTCCCAAACGCCAGGAAAACAATTTAATAGTTTTCAGGATGAGCGAGCGAGGATGAATGAACTTTCAGAAGCATTGGACATTTAACCTCTCACTTGAATGAAACATAATTATATCTGTGTTTTTAAATATACTTGTAAAGAAGACACTCATAGACATTCACGCACGTTCAATATATGGATATATGTGTTCTTGCGTATGCGTGCGTATACACGCCTATCAGTGGACCTTTAAGGGCGGTTTACACGGTCAAACGGTTCGTCGAACGCGGTTCGACAGACAAGTGCTTGAAGTGATGTTCGAACGTGTGAAGGGGGGTATTTGGTTGTCGAATACGTTCGAAAAACGTGTTCGACAACCAAATACCCCGTTCACACGTTCGAATATCACTTCAAACACTTGTCTGTCGAACCGCGTTCGACGAACCGTTTGACCGTGTAAACCCCCCTTTAATTTATAAAAACACACCTTTAAGGTCTCATGCTCTGGTGACCATTTTCATTTTGTATAATTATGAAGATTTCTGCCTAAAGCCATACCATGGAGAGTACGTCGCTGTTTGCTCGTTCAGCGAGGTTAAGCCCCTTTGGATCTGGTCAGTACTTGGATGGGTGTTCACCGGGAATGTACAGGTGCTGCTGGCATATAAGGGGACCGCCGCAATCGTTGAGTGTTGATGGGCATTCGGATGGGCATCCAGTCTATATGCCCGGCCTCAATTTGTCTCTGTGTTCACCTCCAAATGAGGGACAATTTATGACACGCTACATGTAAAAAAATATATTTATATTTTTTTTCTTAAGCAGCTATTCCAGTTGCATAGAGGGTCTATATGTTTCCATATTGTGATCATTTTGGTCTACATTCAATTAAAGATAATTAATAATAATAATAATAATAATAATAATAATAATAATAATAATAATAATAGTAGTAGTAGTAGTAGTAGTAGTAGTAGTAGTAGTAGTAGTAGTAGTAGTAGTAGTAGTAGTAGTAGTAGTAGTAGTAGTAGTAGTAGTAGTAGTAGTAGTAGTAGTAGTAGTAGTAGTAGTAGCAGCAGCAGCAGCAGCAGCAGCAGCAGCAGCAGCAGCAGCAGAGTAGTAGTAGTAGTAGTAGTAGTAGTAGTAGTAGTAGTAGTAGTAGTAGTAGTAGTAGTAGTAGTAGTAGTAGTAGTAGTAGTAGTAGTAGTAGTAGTAGTAGTAGTAGTAGTAGAGATTCACATAAAGTTCATATTTTGACCTTAGTGTCTCTAAGAATTAACTTTATTTTCCCCAATGCACAAATCCTCCAGTCATATAAATGTCTCATTATGTCTCCATATAGATGGCTGATCTAGTCCAGTCTGTTTTGATTTATGCATGTGGTAAGTAGGATCAGTATCATGTTATATAGTCATCCATTCCATTAATAAGACATTTCCTACACTAACGACTCAGACTCATATAGAACTTTATATCATGTTCCCCTACTTGTTGTAGAAGTCAGCATTAAGAGGTGAGTGAAGGGACTTTGAATCCCTTTTTGTGAATCATCTTGCATCAAAGAGTCAAGGTTTTGCTTCGACTAAGCCAACCCTCTATGGCGGGGATAAAGACTATTTTATATATACATAATTATTTCAGAATATATATTAAGAAGTATTCTCAAAACAGAAGATGATGAAGAAGAAGAGGAAGAAGAAAATTTTAAAAGAAATTTTTTTCTTTATATTCGCACACTAAAAAGTATTATACTATATATATATATATATATATATATATATATATATATATATATATATATATATATATATATATATATATATATATATATATATATATAAGCATATAAAAACTTATAAATACCCCACACACACACACACACACACACCACACACCACACACACACACACACACACATATATATACACACATATATATATATATATATATATATATATATATATATATATATATATATATATGTTGTGTGTGTGTGTGTGTGTGTGTGTGTGTGTGTGTGTGTGTGTGTGTGTGTGTGTGTGTGTGTGTGTGTGTGTGTGTGTGTGTGTGATTACCTAATTGTGATTACCTAATTGTGTTTACGGGAAAGAGCCCAAAGCTCGTATCTTCCCGTCTCCTCATCGGTTCCATTTTAGACTTAGTGATACTTATCATACCTGTCCTTAAAACTATGGATTGAGATAGTATTAACTACCTCCTCGCTTAGCCAATTCCAATTATCAACTACTCTTACACTGAAAAAGTATTTCCTTACATCCTGCAAAGAAGTTTTCTTACCAAGCTTCAAACTATGACCTCTAGTTCTAGAGCCAGCCATATCAAAATATCGATCCCTATCCACTCTATCATAACCATGAAGGAATTTAAAGACTCTCACCATATCCCCCCTCACTCTTCTCACTCTTCTAGCTTCGAGTGATGGTAAGTCTAATTCCCTCAGCCTCTCATCATAACTGAGATTGCGTATTTCTGGCACCAGTTTCGTGGCATGTCTTTAAACTTTTTCAAGCTTAGCTATGTGCTTTTTCAAGTGCGGATTCCAAAAGGGGGCTGCATATTCGAGTTTTGGCCTCACATAGGTTACATAAATATTTCTGAACATTTCCTTGTCCGTGTGCCTGAAAGCTACCCTTACATTTGATAAGAATGCATATTCTGCCCTTACTATGCCATTTATATGTATTTCTGGAGACAAATCTGCCAGTATGTTTACTCCTAGATCTCTCTCATTTTCTGTCTCTTGAAGTTGTACTCCAGCCACCGAGTAGTCAAGCTTGGGCCTTCTTGCACTTGTACCCATTCTCATTACCTTACATTTTGAAGTATTGAATTTCATTAGCCACTTTTCTGACCACTCATGCAGATTATTTAGATCCTCCTGAAGTTCTCTACCATTGTTCTCGTTTTTTACTTTCTTCACAATCTTTGCATCATCTGCAAACATATTCATGTGTGTGTGTGTGTGTGTGTGTGTGTGTGTGTGTGTGTGTGTGTGTGTGTGTGTGTGTGTGTATGTATATGCATATTTTTTTTTATAAGTTTGACACCGGGACAGGCCAAAAAAAAAAAGCTGCCCTCATCAATGAAGGCCCAGGCACGAGAAATCATTAAGACAATGGAAAAGAAAAAGATTATGGACAAGGCAGAGATGAGGTAATGATACACAGAGGAAAAGAACACACTGATAAAATAATCAAAGTACTGAGAACCTAGTCATATGGAGGACTAGGCACTGAGATGACGATAGAACCGCTTTTTGAAGGAAGATAGATTATAAACATATGGAAAGACAGATGGTGGAAAAGAGTTCCAGAGACTGGAGGTAGATGGGGAGAAGCAGTCGCTGCACCGACCAATCCGCGAGCTACAAATCTCCACACACCTGTGAGACGAGGCCACTTGGCGAGTGTCACGCAGCCTCGGTAGTGGGGGAGGGATGTCACCCGCCAATTTATCAGAGCAGCGATGGAAGTAGTAGCGATAGAAAAGAGAAAGGGATGATATCTTACAGAGAGGAGAAAGAGCATCCAGATTACTAAGTAAGAGAAGCATCATTAATGAGTCTGACTGCCTTAGATTCAAGCCTATCAAGGAGATAAGTATAAGAAGAAGCCCCCTAGATATGTGAGGAGAATTTAAAACAACATAATGTAGCAAGGCTTTGTAACTTGCGGCACTAGCTCGATTTCTCTGATGCCTAATAAAGCTTTTCGAGGATAAAGGTATTATTGTCATTGCAATTTATTGTGAATATATGTATTTTATATACTTCTACAACTGTAATTGGTTGACATAAGACCGATGGGAGAGTATTTGCATGTGCTGGTCATGCTGTGATAAGAGTTTTATCTATTGTACTGGCTTAAGCTGATAAGGCGGTAGGAATTTAAAACTAGTGCCGTGGGATCGACGCCACTGATATTTATAAAGCTTACCGTGGATAATAGTATCGTAAACATCATGGTTTCATCGTACATACATGCATATATATATATATATATATATATATATATATATATATATATATATATATATATATATATATATATATATATATATATATATGTATGTTGTTGTTCCGGTTTACGTCATGGACTCCTTTTTCTACCAAGGGCTAGGACGGTTGCCTTCTTGCGAAGGACTTGTTTGGGCAGATATAATCGTTACCCTGAGTGCATGCCCTTGCTAACCTCAGACCGTGACGGGGCGCGAACCCTCAACCTGACGCCTCAAAGTCTCGGACGCTACCGCTTGAGCCACGGTGACTACGTATATATATATATATATATATATATATATATATATATATATATATATATATATATATATATATATATATATATATATATATATATATATATATATATATATTATGTATATATGTATGTCTTTGAGGGAACACATGCTTACAGATACACCGAATCTAATTTGGATAGAAAGTGATGTACGCGCACACTAAAATGTGCACATACTTAACGTACATTGTAGTGGGATAACAACATTACATATTCTAAACTTACATTGATAAGTACATACAAGCACATTACATTCACACAATCGAGATGGGAGCAAAAAATCCTTTATATATTTACGTCGCTGATCTTATCCTACATTAGAGAGCCATCAGAGAGTGTCTTTTGGCCCTTCCGGTAATTTCCAGAGTTACCCTCCATAAAGGCTAATGGATGAAAACAGCCATTAATATATTGATATTGGCGAAAAGGTCTGACAGCTTAATTGATTCTAGGGAAAGTATCACGCTGTTAAATGGCTCACTATCTGTATATAAAAGTATATGGAAGCCATTAGCCTCCTTTTCAAGGGAAGCCATTATCCTCCCTCTCAAGGGAAGCCATTATCCTCTTTCTCAAGGGAAGCCATTATCCTCCCTCTCAAGGGAAGCCATTATCCTCCTTCTCAAGGGAAGCCATTAGCCTCCTTCTCAAGGGAAGCCATTATCCTCCCTCTCAAGGGAAGCCATTACCCTCCCTCTCAAGGGAAGCCATTATCCTCCCTCTCAAGGGAAGCCATTATCCTCCCTCTCAAGGGAAGCCATTATCCTCCTTCTCGAGGGAAGCCATTATCCTCCCTCTCAAGGGAAGCCATTATCCTCCCTCTCAAGGGAAGCCATTACCCTCCCTCTCAAGGGAAGTGGCTGAGAGTAAGTAAAATACATGACTTCTTGTCTGTAGGAAAAGGCATTACCCGTCCCCTTGTTCCACCCCATTTAGACAACTTTTTAAGGAACAAAGTGAAACACGAATATGGCATTCTTGTCCCAAACCCCAAGAAGAAGAAAAGAATAGTCTTGGAGAGAGTGAGTGAGTGAGTGAGTAAGTGAGTGAGTGAGTGAGTGAGTGAGTGAGTGAGTGAGTGAGTGAGTGAGTGAGTGAGTGAGTGAGTGAGTGAGAGAAAAAAAATTGAATTCACAGAATCTTAAATTCCTCATTTGAAGAGAACAGACTTATCTGAGCGAGCGAGTGAGTGAGTGAGAAAAGAACAGACTTATCTGAGCGAGCGAATGAGTGAGTGAGTGAGAAAAAAAATTGAAGTCACAGAATCTTAAACTCCTCACTTGAATAGAACAGAATTATCTGAGTGAGTGAGTGAGTGAGTGAGTGAGAGAGAAAAACTTGAAGTCACAGAATCTTAAATTCCTCACTTGAATAGAACAGAATGATCTGAGTGAGTGAGTGAGTGAAAAAATCAAAATCACAGAACTTTCAACTCCTCACTTGAATAGAATAGAATTAACTCTGTGTTCCTAAATATAAATGTAATTAATACATTAATAGATATTCACACACAATCAATGTGCAGAGTTTTGTGTGTACATATGTACATTTGACTGTGTACATATAAAGAGCAATGAACCTTTTGTTTACGTAATTCGAATAATCTTAAGGTTTCATGCTTTGTATGCCATTTTCAGTGTGTGCGTGTATGTGTGTTTGTTTGTATATATAAATATATATATATATATATATATATATATATATATATATATATATATATATATATATATATATATATATATATATGTATATATATATAAATATAATATATATATATATATATATATATATATATATATATATATATATATATATATATATATATATATATATATATATATATATATATATATGTATATATGTATATATGTATATGTATAAATATATATATGTATATATATATATATATATATATATATATATATATATATATATATATATATATATATATATATATATATATATATGTATATGTATATGTATATATATATATAATATTATTTTGCACTAAAACATAATATATATCTATGTAATTCCCAGGTTCAGTTTTTCATCCATACAGACGAAAATAAAGGAGAGAAGTGAAAAAAAAATGTAGTCACCGTGGCTCAAGCAGTAGCTTCCGCAACTCTGAGGCGTCAGGTCGAGGGTTCGCGCCCCGTCACGGTCTGAGGTTAGCAAGGGTATGCGCTCAGGGTAAGGATTACATCTGCCAAAACAAGTCCTTCGCAAGAAGGCAACCGTCCTAGCCCTTGGTTAAAAAGGGAGTCCATGACGTAAAACCGGAACGGAACGTAACGATATTATCTATAAGGTTTTTATGAGATGTTCGAAATTTAGCCCATTTAGCATAAAAGTAGCCGAAATAGCATGGAATGAAATGTATTGATATTAATGTATTGAAATGTATGAATAATCAACTCGCCCAGAGTACAATAACTTTTTTTCGCTATTTGCTTTGTTTATTTATTTATTTGCTTATTTAATTACATATAAGTTTATTTATTTAGCTATTTCTGTATTCATTCATCAATTAAATATTTATATATTTTGTCTACATAGTTTTCAACTACATCATAATTTCTTTTAAAAAACCAAAGCCATTATACGCTGTAGTTTCTAACAACAACAACAACTACAAAAAATAAAATGGAAAACCAATTCCATAAAACGTTGCAAAACGTTCGCATTTGATGTCTGGCTAGATAGCGTGTTATAGCGAATGTCTGGCGAATAAATAGCCGATACACATTGTGATAGCTTGCTTTTATAGCGAAAAATAGCCCGATGGCTGGCACTTGAATCAACAACTTTTACTTCATTATTGTCGAGTTTTTTTTTTTATTTTGCTATATCATGGAAATAAAAAAAAAGGCAAAGTAGTCACCGTGGCTCAAGCGGTAGCATCCGCGACTCTGAGGCGTCAATTCGAGGGTTCGCGCCCAGCCACGGTCTGAGGTTAGCAAGGGTATGCACTCAGGGTAACGATTAAATCTGCCAAAACAAGTCCTTTCGCAAGAAGGCAACCGTCCTAGCCCTTAGTTGAAAAGGGAGTCCGTGACGTAAAACCGGAACTAAAAGACAGGCAAGATGATTGAAACTGAAACAGAGGAAAACACAAAACAATGTGTCAGGCTGGTCGAGTTGGAGAAGCGGAGTTGTAAACACCGGTTTGAAAGCGCTGTATATTTCTTCGTTATTTCAGTGAAATAGAACGTTTTGGAACTTTATTTTTTGAGACATTAGGCTTAATGTGACAGTGATTGATTTGTGCTTATAAGTGTTTGTATATAGTGCACAGTCTTAGATTTATAAGCATAATCTTTTGTGGGAGGTACCCTTGGGGTATGGGCGAAAAGAGAACATGCCCGAGGACTATTCTTGCGTCATAAACAGCCTGATGTAAGATGAGTTCTTTTTCTCCG
>JAXCGZ010000456.1:32500-66793 GCA_037179515.1 Halocaridina rubra | reverse complement strand
AAGATGTGTGAGCAGTATTCTAAGCAGGGACGGATAAGACCTTTATATATTTTAAGTAACTGTAAAGAGGAAAAGTAATAACGAAAACGAAACAAAGCCTCCAATTTTTTGGATGAAGATTTAGAAATTTGGATTATGTGATTCCTCCAAGACAAGTTAGAGGCTATATGGATTCCTGAATGCTGTTAGAATTAAGAGGGTAAATTTTAATAGTTTCGAAGACAATAGGGTTATCAGGAGGAGAAGAAGATAAGGAGATAGCCAGAAACTGTCTTGGAGGCATTGAATTTAGCTTAATTTTGAGTGCCCCACTCAGATACTCTCTGCAATACGAGACTGATTACGAGTAGCAGATGAAGGTTGTGAAGAAAAGGCAGAGGAAATGTGAAGGGTAGAATCATCAGCAAAGACATTAAGAGGAGAGGAAGATGGGGATTGTAGATCATTGATGAAAAGAAGGAACAGAGTAGGTGAAAGAAAAGAGCCCTGTGGAATGCCACTGATAACAGAGAAAGGGTTAGATGTCGCAACATCAACAGCTACAGACATAAAACGGTCAGTAAGAAAACAGGAAATCAAAGAACAGAAAGAAGGGGTAAAGCCATAGGCAGGGAGTTTGGCCAACATAGCCTTGTGCCAGACTTTGTCAAGAGCCTTAGAGATATCAAGGGCTGCGACAAAGGATTTCCCATAGTTCCTCAGAGAAGATGACCATGCATGAGTAAGATAGGACAGGAGATCACCACCAGTTAATTTTGTCTTGCAATAACCGTACTGGTGATCGGAGATAAGTGAGTTAGATTCAAGGTGTTTCAAGAAGTGAGCATTGAACAGAGTTTCGAAACATTAGCAATAGAGGAGGTTAGGGCAATAGGTCGGTATTTTGAAGGAACAAAGCGGTCACCCTTTTTAGAAACAGGTTGAACTAGAGCATACTTCCAAGATGAAGGATAGATACTGGTTGCTAGAATGATGCGAAAAAGACGGCAAAGCACGGGAGTCAGTTCATCTGCAAACTCCTTAAGAAACCGTGCATAAAAAAGACATAAAAATAAAAATACAGAGCACTAGACAGGCGATCTACACTCTTCGAATGACAAATAGATACTGAGTTAGACACAGTGAAATATGCACTCTTATAATAGCACTACGATTTTATTAATTTGTTATATGGCTTTTTCTTTTGCAAAATTACAAAAATTACTTATCACTTAAATTATTTTTTTACTCACTCGTTTGAGAAAGAAGCATTATAGAAAGTTAGGTTAAATATATGCAAAAATCTCAATTCGTAATAATGAAGATATATTACATTCATAGCTAAGCATCCGTGTGGATATGTAATGAAGCATGGTATAGAAACTTAAACATATTTGTCTTACAGTCATTACTTGAGTTAACATATGTTTCATTAGCATCAGGAAATTCACACCAACAAACTTTATCATGTCTCATAATACGGTTCTGAATTAGAAGTATATAACAATTCCTATTTAATCCTAATAGATCCCTTTAACTTCGACAGAACAACAAATTTTAATACCCTAACTTTTTTTTTTTTTCAAAAGCATAGAAACGCATTTTTTTTATCCAAAAAATATGAGAACTACCTTATTTCCCTTTTCAGGATACCAAACCTTCATTCATATTTAGCATCCAACAGCAACGATAACTAGACCTGATCCATACTACCTATTTCCCAATTCTGAATAGCAAGGCTTCATACAATGTCTTAGCAAGCAACAAAAGACTATGTTCCATTTTAAACATAGGGATTTGCAGAATATAGCAAAACAGGACTGCATGAGTGAAAAATTAAAACAATAGGCTTAAAATAACTTCACGTAGGAGAAGCTTAATCCATCGAAAGAAGATATCGTACAAACTCTTACTAAGTATTTTTCAAGTTTAAACCAAGTGATAGAATATAATAAGCTGCCTCTAGGACCAATATCCGAAATAATACCTACAGTAATCGAAAACAACAGAAAAATTACCTAAAGGAAAAACTGCGTGCGATTCTACTTCCTGCCTCTTGGGTGTGTTTCATCGACTGAGCAATGGTATCAGTATGCAACACACTTATCAGGGCAGCGTCCAAAATAACACCTGCAAAGGAAAGAATGCATGAAAATAAATGATCTGGACAAAGCTTGGCTTTGTTGACCAAACTCCCTGCTTATAGCTTTACCCCTTTTCTCTGGTCTCTGATTTCCAGATTTCTTTCAGGCCGTTTTATTGCTATGATTGTTGACGGTCCCATATCTAGCCTATTCCCCGTTACCAGTGATGTTCCACATTGCTTTGATTTTTCACCTACTCTGTTCCTTCTCTTCATCAAAGATTTTTATTCCTCATCTTCCTCTCTTCTTCACGCCTTTGCCGCTGATTATACCCTTCATATTTCCTGTGCCTTTTCTTCACAGCCTTCATCTTCTAATTGTAATCTTTCTCGCACCACCCTTTCTTCTACTCGCAACTCCGACTTGCAGAAGGTATTTAAGTGAGGAACCAAAAATTTGGTAAAATTTATTGTCTCCAAGACACAGTTTCTGGTTATCTCTTTATCTTCTTCTCTCCTGATAGCCCTATTGTCCTCGAAACTAACGAAATTTACCTTCTAAGTTCTATCAACATATTACGAATCCACACAGCCTCTAAGTTGTTTTGGAGGAATCACATTATCCAAATTTCTAAATGTGCATCCAAAATAATTGGGGGTTCTATTTCGTTTTCTTCATTACTTTAACCTTTACAGTTACTTAAAATCTATAAATTTCTTACCAGTCCCTGCTTAGAATACTGCTCGCACATCTTATACTTATCTTCTTGATAGATTGAAACTAAGGCAGTCAGACTCTTTAATGATTCTTCTCTTACTTTTAGTCTGGATTCTCCTCTCTCTTCGCCGCAAGGTATCATCCGTTTCTCTTTTCTATCACCACTACTTCCATCGCTGCTCTGATAAGTTGGTGAGCTGCATACCTCCCCCACCAAAGAGGCCACGTAACACTCGCCAAGCGGCCTCGTCTCACAGGTACAGTGTGGAGATTTGTAGCTCGTGGATTGGTCGTTGCAGTGACTGCTTCTTTCCGTCTACCTCCAGATTCTGAACTCTCTTCCTCCTTCTGTCTTTCCTCATTCTTTTAAACTATCTTCCTTCAAAATGTGGATCCATCGCCAGGGTCTAATCCTGCCATATCTCTAGGTCCTCAGTACTTTGACTATTATTTCAGTCTGTCCTTTTTCTTTGTGTTTCATTACCTCATCTCTACCTTGTCCATCACCTTTTTCTTATCATTCGTCTCAATATTTTCTTCGTGCCCTGGCCTTTATTGATGAGGGGAGTTTTGTATTTTTTTTTCCTGCCTCGGTATCACACTCATAACAAAAATATCTGAACAGAAAGATGGTACATGCAATTAGATTCATAATATCAAAATTAACAGAGAAAAATCAACATGAAAATCAACACGCCCCCAAAAAATTACTGTAATGTTTCTTAAAAGGACGCATCAGCGTAAACATAAATATAATAACCACAACACAAAAAATTACATACACACAGAACCTCAAAGGTCGTAGGTAAACAATGAAATGTTTGGTTCATACATAAATTGGGTTCCTACATCATGTCTCCACCAGAATCGCTTTATGATAAGAAAAAAGAGGGTTTAGTCTCCATTACTAATTCAGCAGGTTAAGTGAGTAGTATAACATCATATGCAAATACACTATAAAAAAACTGAGATGACAATGATTTCTGCAAGGAAAATCCAACTTTTTGCAATCACATGAAATCCATAAAGATTTTTAAATAATAATAATAATAATAATAATAATAATAATAATAATAATAATAATAATAATAATAATAAAAAAATAATAATAATAATGATAATAATAATAATAATAATAATAATAATAATAATAATAATAATAATAATAATAATAATAATAATAATAGTAATAATAATAATAATAATTGTTATTGTTTTTATTATTATTATTATTATTATTATTATTATTATTATTATTATTATTATTATTATTATTATTATTATTATTATTATTATTATTATTATTATTATTATTATTATTATTATTATTACTAATAAACCTATTTTCCAATACAGTGTTGTGGGACTGTGAGGTTTATTTCAAAAAAGTACAGAGGGAAGCTAGGTTTTTAACACATTAAAGGCTATTGGATCATCGTCAGATCAAGTGAAGAGATCCGTAAGAAACCCAGCCTCAGAGTTTAAAATTTAGAGGAAGTCTGAAACAAAATTAAGAATTTAGACACAAAAATAAGCAGAGAAAAATTACATATTTTTCTTATGAATCCAAGAAATCATTTATGAACACGATATAGATATATAAATAAATACATAGGTTATATTTCGATAAAGAGAGAGTATAATAAATCATTCCAAAAGTGGCATGGATATATAAAAGAAAAATTAAATTCATGTACCATAGATATTATTTTTGAGATTGAGAAAGATAGATAGATAGACATATACAGACATAACTAAAGATGGAAAGATAGATAGAGATAGATAAATAAAGGCAGATAGGTACAGAAAAATAGACACAGACTGAGAAAAAATACTCACATAATCCAAACATTTCACGAAAATGAGTGAAATTCTTTTACTTTCCAAAATAGAAGAAGAAGTAGACAAACAAGCAAACAAAACAAACAAACATTTATTTCCATTTTGTACAATGGTTATTCAACATTAATAGTAACTTATAAGTAGACATGTAATTAAACTAATAAATAGGAGGGTAATACATATAGTTAAATTAAATGTAGCTTTCATAGAAAATAATAATGCAGTAATAAAAATGTTAACAATAATGTTAATAATAAAGTAGTAAGTATGACACTAGATACAGGATCGTTATTATCGGCATCATTTCCATATTTGTTTTCCTTACAATGAGAATAATTAGTTCTTAATGAGCAGCAACTATTTGTCCAAAAGAAAACTATATAGTTTGCCTTTGGAAGCTTTAAAGGAGGATGCATTTTTAAGATGCTCTGGAATATTATTCCAGAGTGTTGGCCCTTTGATAGTGATCATCTTTGAACCTGCTTCTGTGTTTGTTCTGTGAATAAAGAACTCACTGCTCTGTCTTGTGTTGGTTCCCCTTATATCCCTGACTGTTTTTAAATCAAGTAGCCAGCTAGGATAATGATGGTCCAAAATTTTGAATACAAAAACATAGATAGCATAAGCGACCTTGTTTTCTGCCCACAGCCACCCAAGTTTATTGAGAGCTGGTGTGATGTGGTCATATTTTCTTATTCCTCCCAGGGCAACTCGAGCTGCAAAATTAATAAGCTTCTGTATTCTGTTTATCTGAGTCTTAGTGATAGCTCCCCAAACAGCTGTGCAGTAATTAATGTGACTTAGGGCTAGAGATTCAACAGTTATTCGAGTGGTAGTCTCAAAATTGTCTTTTATACGTGATAAGTACATTAATGTTCCTGTAACCTTTTTGCATACTTTATCTATGTGGGAATCAAACAACATGTGGTTATCAAAGTGAATTCCTAGGTTTTTAACTGTTTTGCTAGGTGTGATAATATTGTCTCAAAAATTAATTGTTGTGTTTTCTGGAATTTGTGCTACGTGGAACCTTGAACCAATAAATATGCACTGTGTTTTACTTTCGTTAATTAACAGCCCAATTTCTTGAAAATAGGTTTTAATTTTTGACATAGTGTTTTCTGCTCTTAAAGTTATCTCTGGGAGATTATTAATATCACCACTAAGGAGTAGTTGAGTGTCATCTGCATATTGTACGATTAGACAGTCAGAAATGAAAGAAGATAGATCATTTACGTAAATGGAGAAGAGGATAGGATCAAGTACTGATCCCTGTGGAACACCAAATGATAAATTTTTTGGCACAGAGATAATGTTGTTAAGATGTATAGACTGTTTACGATAAGATAGATACTCGCTAAACCAGCTTGGATCAATATTTAAGTTAGTACATTTACTTAAAAGAATTTCATGGTTTACACTGTCGAAGGCTTTTGATAAGTCCAATAATACAAGAAAAGATATTTTTGTCATATCTATATTATTATAGATACTATTCGTAACTTTAAGCAATGCAGTTTCCGTCGAAAGTTTCGGTCTGAAACCATGTTGGTTAATCGTTAATAGTCTGTTTGACTCTAAATATGACATAAGTTGGCATGCAACAATTTTTTCTAATATTTTAGAGAAAATGGGTAGCAGGGAAATGGGACGATAGTTTGTCACATCTTCTCTGTCCCCCTTTTTATGCAGAGGTATTACATGTGATATTTTCCAAGAGTCAGGAAACTTTTTAGTAACAATGGAAGTGTTCATAATAATTAGAATATGGGATGCAATCAAGGGTAGAGCATCTTTGATGAACTGAAAGAAGAAGAAGAAGAAGAAGAAGAAGAAGAAGAAGAAGAAGAAGAAGAAGAAGAAGAAGAAGAAGAAGAAGAAGAAGAAGAAGAAGAAGAAGAAGAAGAAGGAGGAGGAGGAGGAGGAGGAGGAGGAGGAGGAGGAGGAGGAGGAGAAGAAGAAGAAGAAGAAGAAGAAGAAGAAGAAGAAGAAGAAGAAGAAGAAGAAGAAGAAGAAGAAGAAGAAGAAGAAGAAGAAGAAGAAGAAGAAGAATAAGGAGGAGGAGGAGGAGGAGGAGGAGGATGAGGAGGAGAAGGAGGAGGAGGAGGAGGAGGAGGAGGAGGAGGAGGAGAAGAAGAAGAAGAAGAAGAAGAAGAAGAAGAAGAAGAAGAAGAAGAAGAAGAAGAAGAAGAAGAAGAAGAAGAAGAAGAAGAAGAAGAAGAAGAAGAAGAAGAAGTAGGAGGAGGAGGAGGAGGAGGAGGAGGAGGAGGAGGAGGAGGAGGAGGAGAAGAAGAAGAAGAAGAAGAAGAAGAAGAAGAAGAAGAAGAAGAAGAAGAAAGAAAAATGAGGCTCAAGTTTATATTTCCATTATGTACCCAAATTATCCTAACATTACCAAGAAAAAAAGTCAAAGTCAGTTATCTGATATCGCAGATCCAGTTCCATGAAGCTATAACCCAATTACCCCAGAATAAACAAAAAAAGACAAATAAACAACAGAAGAAATGCGTAAAGTCATAAATAAATTAAAAGTATATACGAACATACATATGAAATTCTAAATCGCCCTTGTAAGGAGTGGCCGAGTAAAAACACACATATCCAATTTTGACTCTAGGTCACCATCCTCTGGATCAACAGTAGCAGAGGATGGTGGCCTAGAGTTAGAATTAACCCACAGAATACAAGCGGGATGGAAGACCTGGAAGAAAGTGTCTGGGGTGCTGTGCGACAGGAGAATAGGGATTAAGTTGAGGGGTAAAGTGCATAAGACAGTTGTGAGACCTGCGATGAAGTATGGAGCAGAGACATGGGCAATAAAGAAGACACAAGAGAAAAAAAATGGAAATGGCAGAGATGAAGATGTTGAGATGGATGTGTGGGGTGACAAGGAGCGATAAGATCAGAAACGAGGTAATTAGAGGTACCTCAAATAATAGAAAAGACTTCTACTCTATCAAAAAGCATGTATACATTCAGGTGTACAGTATACACTAGTAGATAAGGTTGTCTCATTCTCCGACTAATAACAAATAGGTAAGAAACAAATAATGTACGTAAGAAACAGTACTGTCTTTACCTTTGTGGATGATTGTTCCTGGCATACGTGGATGGTGGTGGAGGAGGAAGAGCGGGACTAATTTTTGGAAGGAGAGTCCTCTCCCATAAAAACGTTAGGGAACTCTTCCGATACGGGCTGTATTTCTGGTGTTTTCTCTTTTTTCTCTTTTGGTAGCTGCTTCCCTTCCTACTGGCACAAGGAAGCTATCCTGAGAAACTTGTCTCTCTCTAAGTTGGTAAATTTTTCTAAAAATATTCATCGCATTGTCATTTACCATGCTCACTATTCTATTGCCCACAGTTTTATCTGGGTGATGATTCTCAAAAATAGCCGGCACATCATTCCACTTACTAAAAATTTCTTTAAATTCTTCACTGGACACCTTTACCCTCTCATCTCCCACCTCCGCTGACTGCTCCTCTTGGAGAATCTTCACCTGTTCACGTTGCAACTCAATTAATTCATCTGTGGTAAGGTCTTCTTTGTGGTCCTCCACCAGCTCCTCCACATCCTCCTCATTGACCCCCAAGCCCAAACCTTTGCCCGTGGCCTCAATTTGAAGCCTTTAAAGTCTCTATCAGTCACAAAACCTGGCCAAAATTTCCTCCAGGAGGAGTTCAACATGCGATATGAGACCTCCTTCCATGCTTTGTCAATGATGCCAGTGCAGTGGAGGATGTTAAAGTGGTCTTTCCTGAAATCACGATGGGTCATATCCGTGTCATTGGTGACTTGGAAACACCTGGCAAAAAGACCCGTCATGCATAACTTTTTAAAATTAGAAATTACCTGCTGGTCCATGGGCTGGAGGATAGGAGTGGTGTTGGGAGGCAGAAATTTGACTGTAATAAAGCCGTACACCTGGAGGATGGGCAGGAACATTATCCATTATGAGGAGACACTTAAGAGGCAAATAATTTTCCTCGAGATATTTTTTTACTGCTGGGGCAAACACTTCAATCAACCACATTAGGAATAAAATCCACGTGACCCAAGCCTTTGGATTTGACCTCCACATTTCCGGAAGGCTAGCCTTCAACATGTTATTGTGCTTAAAAACACACGGATTTTAAGAGTGGTAAACTAAAAGAGGCTTCATCTTACAGTCCCCACTAGCATTAGTGCACAATAAAAGTGTAAGCCTGTTTTTCATTGGTTTGTGGCCAGGCAGTGACTTCTCCTCTTGGGTTATATAGGTTCATTTAGGCCTTTTCTTCCAAAAGAGTCCCATTTCATCACAGTTAAAAACTTGTTACGGGATATAACCTTCACTATGTATAAATTTAACTAATTCCTTTTCGTAAGAATCCGCTGCCTTTTGGATAGAACTAGCCACCTCTCCATGTCTAATGACGCTATGAATCCCAGTTCGTAGATGAAAGTGTTCAAACCAGCTTTTGCTGGCTTTAAATTCATCAACTTTAGCATCACTAGAACTCAGAGATATCGCTACTATATCTTGGTGAATTTGCAAAGCCTTAGCGCATATTATGGCTCGCTAATACTATCTCCAACCAGCTGTTTTTCATTTATCCACAGCAACAATTATTTTTCTACCTCTTCTATCAACTATGACCTTTTCTTCATTAATATATTTATTCCCATAGCCACGTTAGCCACCTTATAGATCTCTTTACTCTTAAAATAGTACAGATAGATCAGACACATGAACACCATTTTCTTGCTGAGAAATTATTTCTTTCTTTGTTTCCACTGTTATGCATCTAGGGTGTTGGATGCCACTTTCACTAACACTTTTAATTTTCTTAGGAGCCACAATAAGGGCTATTTGAAAGGCAAAACAATGGAAAATATAGCAAGAACTACAAACAGATCACGAACGAACTACACAGCGTGGGCACCAATGCAGAACTGATAGCTGGTGAGCGGGAAACGTGGTTGCCTGGGCAACACATGTTTGTTCATGGGTTAGTTAATGTTCATGATTTGGGGTCAAAATTTGTTCAAAATTTTGCTTGTGGGAACAGGCGTTCGTGGGTTGGGGACACTACTGTATATATATATATATATATATATATATATATATATATATATATATATATATATATATATATATATATATATATATATATATATATTAGGGGTTGTTCTCTTTTTGTGTCCTAGTTATGTTTTCATGTAAAGAAAAGGATGGTTTTATGTTGTAGATTATGAAAATTACTACTACGTTGGCATAGGTGTGTGACATAACTTTGAAGACCCCCTGTATATTTAGAATTGTCCCACTGGTTATAAGAATGATCGGCTCCACTGCTAGCCCTGAAGTACTCTAGTACTCTTGGGCTCTGGGGTTGGCTTTCTTTCTTCCAAGGCACACAACTTGCATGATATGCTGTAATTTGCATGGAGGACATGAATGAAGTGAACTTTTTTACTGATGCACAAACCATGCTATCACAAACCTTAATGGAAACTTGTAAAAGAAGATGGCCAATTCTAAGGAAGCCAGAGTTAGTTTAGTACTTAGTGCTATATTGAGTTGCAAGTTCTCTTTTGACTCAATATAGCACTAAAGAGTGGGAAACACATCTTCCTCAGTCTAATGCTGCTTGATGAGATATTCTTCCCCACGCTCAACAAAGTGTTCTGAGGGTGAAGTTCGAATTTACGACTATGTACGTGTATTTGGTAATTTTGTAAATAAAATCAAACTAGGTCCTTCACATAATCATATACATAAATAAGTAAATAAAAACATTAACTTGATATATACATACACAACAATGCTGCCTAACAACATATTCTTCAGCCACGCTCAACAAACTGTTTCACATGAAGATCGTATATACAGCTACAGGGGGTCCCCGTAGACCGTTGTTTCATTTAACGTCGTTTCGATTTTGCGTCCAAGGCCAATAAATAATTAATTAATTATATTTTTGACCTACCTGGCTGGTGCTGTAAATTCAAACTGCGCAATTAAGCAGTTTGTGAGCACGCCGTATGAATACACAGCTTAGCAGCACAGCTGTATTCATATTTATCAAGTTAATGGCTTTATTTATATATTTGTTTATATATTTGGTTATATTGAAGGATTATACAGAATTTATAAAAAATAACAAACACATAGCTGTAAATATGATTTTATTCAAAATGCGCACGAATACACAGTTTGCAGCACAGCTGTATTCGTATTTATTAGGTTAATGGCTTTTTTTTATTTATCTGTATATATATTTGGCTATATTGAATTAAAAAAAAATATCAAACACATAGCTCTAAATACAATTTTATTTGAAATAGCTTATTGAGCGTCATGTAAGAATCTGGCGTCATGCAGCATTTGAAGACGAAGAATTAGCACTGCTCAGTTTACTCTCACCAGCCTTATTGTGTCTCGTTTACATCTGCTCTCTCGTTCGTTTTGCTCGTTACTGATATTACTATGTCTCCCAGGCGTAGTGGTGACAGTTATGATGGCAGTACTATAAAGAAAGGAAAAGCCATCACTTTGTAAATTAAAGTTCAAACATTAAAATGCTTGGAAAAAGGAGTGAAAGTGAAGAGTTTGCGACCAGTAGGGGTTGGTTTCATCGATTTAAGAGTCGTGTTAATTTGCATAACCTCAGGGTTCAAGGTGAAGCTGCTACCTAGTGGTGATGAGAAAGCAGCAGAAGAGTTTCCCAGTGTGTTAGCAGAAATAATTAGGGAGGGGGCTTACCATCCCTTGCAATTCCCCTTACAGTTTGCAAGCCTACCACACAAGTAACAAACAAACAAGCATTTATTTCCATTATTTTACAATGGCTATTGTTTTACAAAACTAAGACTACACTTATTAGACAAGTAATTTAACAAATAAGTAAGAAGGTAATACATACTCTTACAGAGAACAGAAATATAGCTAACAAGTGAACAGATAATAATAATAATAATGATAATAGTAATGATAATAACAATAGTAGTAATATTAAAATTAATGATGATAAGACAGTGATAATAATGATATTAAAGTAGATCATTAGCAATATATTTTGAATTAAGATACCTGAAATGGAGATATGAGAGTAAAGGAAATACACACTGTGCTGTACAGTTTCGTATTACTGTAGAGCTTTAATATTTTTATATTTAGTATACTGTACATGTAGTGTAGTTTTACTATATCTTACAATGAGAACTTAGATTATTTCTATATATTATGTACTGTATGTTCTTTTGCCTCCCCAGACTCACCTGCTCCAATCTCCTCAGACCTAGGTTCGAATTATAGGTGTGTTCCGATTTACGTCAAAATCCACTGTTAGTCAGCTGTCAGGAATGGAACCCTGACATAAAGTGGGGACCCCCTATGGTATATGGTAATTTTGTAAATAAATTCAAGCTCGGTTCTTAACAAAACCAAATATATAAACATAAATAAATAACAACATTAAATTGATTTATACACAAAAACAATACTGCTTGACAACATATTCTTCTGCCACTCTCAGCAAACTGTTCTGCCCGTGAAGTTCTTATTTATGACGCAACCCACGTGGGTCGAAAAAATTATTTATTAATAATTTAAGGGAGATGCATTGTAATTACAAAACATCATAAGTCAAGGACATCGGAAACTGAGGACCCCCTATATATACATACATACATGTATGCATGCATGCATACATATACATCCATACATGTGTGCATGCATGCATACATATACATCCATCCATCCTTCCATACATACATACATACATACATACATACATACATACATACATATATATATATATATATATATATATATATATATATATATATATATATATATATATATATATATATATATATATATATAAATGAGATTTGTTCTTTTTGCCTTCAGTGAGACTTTCCCGTGAACCTGGATGGTTTGAAGGGACGTTAAATGGAAGAACTGGATTGGTTCCTGAAAATAATGTAGAACCACTTGATGACAAACCACCTCCACCTCGACTCATAAGCCAGCGAAACACGGATGTTTAACTGGGAGAAATTTTTCATAACTAGAAAGTAATAATTAGCCTTTATATTAATACAGTTGTGTCTGCATTTTCAGTCTGCCAGAGAGCATAGTGGTATATATATAGTGATATTGAATATGAAGCAGCAGATAAGTGTATGGTTAAAATAATTATGCTTTGCTAGTACTAGAATTATTGCTTACAACATATATTTGAGTGTTTGGGATTGCTTAGGATAAAACTGCCCATTTGTTAACAGCATATATACCTTTCAAGGAAAATTTTTCTAAGTTTTTCCCATTTCCTCTGAGATTTTATATACAGGTGGTATGAATGTATATTACTTGTGCTGCATAATACTTCTAATTATAATACTGTATTGCATTTTGTAGTATGTTCTATATTTTATAAAAGCACTTGTCACAAGAAAATGCTAACCGTTTTAAAACATTAAAAGTTCACACCAATACCAGTGACCTAGTCTGCTTTCAATTGATGATTACATGTTTGGATAATGTTCTAGAAATTTTGCATATTTGTACATAAGTCTCTTTGTACTATGGTATGTATGTTTTAGAGCTATATGATTTTTTTTATTGTAAGTTTTTTTTTCTTTATGCCCGAAGCAGGCCAGAAATAAATAAAAAGAAAAAGACAAATTGTAGCTTAGTAGACTTGTTCTGCCATGGGGAAGATATTAAGTGGATGCTTTATAACGTGAACAGTTTGTATATTTAAAAAGCCTATTCATCATTCTCTTGACTAGGTTTTTTTTTCAATGAAGCTAGTCATGTTAAATAGTCCAATGCAGTTTGGATAAAATAGGTGTTTGAAGAATATTTGAGTACTGTATTATTGTATCGTTTGTAGTTTATAATCCTGTTGAGAACAGTTACAAATTGGGATCCTGTTCTGTTGTTTGATCAGTGTTCTTATTTCTTTTGGTGTCATAATTTTTCTTTACTTTCCGCATGTACACAATAACCTGTAATTTATATTTAATTTAATTACACTGAAATCCACCCTTGAGTAGAGGGCTACATTAGAAAAATTACTTAACAATTTACGAGGTTTTTTGCTTGCATAGCAAAAATTTGATACTTCAGCTCTGGTAAATATGTACTTTGGCAAAATGATGAATATTTTGTGAAATAAATGGATAGTTCTTTATCTTCAGAACCAGGTCAAGTAAGGTGCCAACTATAGTTCTTCCACAATAGGAATAATATTAGAGCTTAAAAAAATTCTCTTACCTATATTAATTGTTCTATAAGTACCAAAAAGCATTTTTTTCGGAGGGTTATTTTACTTCTTTTACTTACTTAAGCATCTTACCTCACATTTCAGAAAGTATAACTAGGTAAACGTTACTTTTGAAAACCACCCACATTATTTCTGCATTCCTGCACACCAGCAGCGCAGTTTTGAGTAATTTCCACAAGTTGAGACTGGGGGGGGGGGGAGATACAGAAAGTGTAGCATGGAATTATATAGGGGTGAGGCTCTGCAGAGCTGCAGAGCCCGGCCATTATAGTGTTCCTATTCAAAGATATTTTGCTTATATTACTTAATATATATTTCAGTGATATTACTTGATTATGGAATGGTTATTTACTTATTTTCTTGTTTTTTCTGTTGATTAATTATTGTTTAAGACTAATTTTGATTCTGAGTTGTAATTTCCGAACTGGTTTAGATAGTAAGGAATGTAATGTTACTGATCGTCTTAAATTGCTGCTTTTTGAAAAAGTCGTGATTTTAGGACAAATGTAAGTCACTCTTTATACAGTGCACTCATTCTGCCCATCAGTGTTTATGGAATTGCTTCTTTATTGTATGCTTTCTACTGCATTCCTTAGTTTCCTCTGGAAAACTTTTAAAATTAAATAATCTTACTTTGGATTGATATTACTTTGTTTTTCGTCAGTTTTTTTTTTTACTATAATTACTACTTGTATAGGTTCTTAAAAGATATTATCGTTCATTTTTCTGGTAAAATAAATTTCGAATTAGGCTACTTAGCTTAGGGCTTTATTTTACTTTGGTCTGTTTTAAGTTTAATTACTTGGCATTAAGAGATAGTACCGTTCATCCTTTGTGTAAAAAACTTGTCTTTTATTAATTTTATTGTGCCACAGCTTTCATTCCAAAGGCAAAAGTACAAATGAAACCAATTAATCTGAGTTCGCACTGAACATGTATGAGGTTTGTTATCCCTTCAGAATCTTCAAAAGTATTAACAGTCCTGCCAATCTCAGTCAACATCAGATTACAGTATGACATACGTTTTTTTTATACTAATAATGATATTACATTATATAATGGAATTTGATGACATTGTAACAGATTTGCTTGCTTTGAAAATCTTTGATAATGTTATGAAATTTTTACACACAGTTTTCCAGTGTAAATTGAAGCTTAATTCTAAAAAGGCTACTGGTCATTAAAATGTATAATTTCACAGAATACAGTGTTCTTCATTCATACAGCTGATAGCTAATATCAATATTAGAGTAAAATTTGGTATCATTGTTATTTTCGTACTGTGAATAATTGTGCAGACTGTATACAATATCTTGAAATTAGTTCTTGAAAAAATCTAGAACATTTTTATTTAATGCTGGCTTTTCATTAAATGAATATATATAAGAATACTGCTAGGTCACATCTTGAAAATAAGTTAGTAAGTATAGCATTTAGGTACTTTCACAGGTTTTGTTAATGTATTTTTACCAATGTGGTATACATGGAAGAAAAAAATATCATGAGATGAGAAACTATATAATAGATGAGTTAGTTTGTGAGTGCACTAATTACTAGGCCTATGATTTTCGTCTGCTAGACGTTATAACAATATTGCATTAACCAAGCAAAACGAACATTACTATTCACTCTTTACTTGGTTATTTTAGAATGAAAAGCATAATGCATGAGCTTTAATTGATATTGCTCAAGAATATTATTTCCAAGAAGGTTTGGTATATTTCGGTGCAGCTGTTTTGGCACTGGCTGTTTGGGCGCCAAACCTATTTTGGGGACAACCCATTTTGCTGTCACTGAAAAAGTTTTATATTTTGAAAACCTAACTTTACCTAACTATATTTACAAACTGCATGGCACCAAAACGGCTGTGTCCATATGACATTGCCCAATTGTCCAATCATGTTTCCAGGAAAACTACATTCAGTACCTTGTTTTGCAATCCAAGAGTAATTAAAAATCCTTTATCCTCAAATGGACTGGAAACTAAATACGAATAATCGTCATTTTACTAAGCAACACATTCCACTTGGTTCTTCCTGCAGTATGCTAATCAAAAGAAGAAATAATATAATTTTGTAAATTAGATATTAATTGAAATATGTACATAATGTCATTGTTTATTTGTATATTTTGGTGCATTATATAACTGCTGAAAACTCAATGGGCAGTATAAGAGTATAAAAATAATGTCAAGTTGGATGCCTTTTATTGTTATTTTTTTTTATATTCATCATTCAGTTTTCTCCATTATATAATTGCTGAAAACTCAATGGGCAGTATAAGAGTATAAAAATAATGTCAGTTGGATGCCTTTTATTGTTATTTTTTTTCTATATTCATCATTCAGTTTTCTGAATGATAAATTATGGGATCAGTAATGCTCTTCCTCACTTTTTTTTTTGTGCTAGTGTGGAAGGTTCTGGACAAGCATTATTAGTTCATTGTGTAATTACTAATTGTTAAACAAGCAGATATGCACCATGATTTGTATATAATAGCCTAAAAAAAATATTTTAAAATATATGTCTGTAAGATTAATTGTTTCTTTTGTATCCATCTCATTATAAGCAGAAAGTCAGTCTCAAGTAAGAAGCAAAAATACATAAATGCTCAGGTGTCCACAATCACTAATTATGCCTGTCTAATACAGGCTAAAACAATGTTTTCTACTAAATTTGATTCTCTTGCTATCCTCCCTGTTGATATAAACCTGCTATATTACCAGTCTTAATGGTAAGAGGAGTGATCGAGGTTTATGAGTTTCTCTTGAATGTGTGTGCTTTCGCTTTCCCCCCTAGAAAGTGGGGATTACAGCTTTATAATATCTACAGTATATGTAACTGTTCTTAAAGCTATAAATGTTTGGCTATTAATTCGTTGTATGGGTTATATGTCGTGTAAAGCCTGGCTGGTGCAGGCATGAGGACTGTATAAAGTAAAAATTTCAGAGTTCCTACTACTCATTACTTAAGCCATGTTTTCAGGAGCACATCTAGGTCATGATGATTTGAGTTTCATCGCCTCTTAAAACCAGATCTGTAGGTAGTGTTACCATTTCTAATACCACAATGATCAGATTTTCCAATTCAGCTACTTTGTTGCTAGATATATTGCATGTTATCAAATTTGGCGCTGCTGCTTACAAATTTTCCTCAGAGTTTAGCAACATTTAGTTAATTTTGCCAAACTGCAAAGTCTGGACATTAAATCTGCCTACACTGCCTGCATATCTGGGTATAAGAGCCGATAATACTGAAGTCATCTTGACCTAAGTGTAATCACGGAAACACGCCTTACATTATACTATTATTTTGGTCTTTTATTTACCCTACCAGGTAAACAAATAAAAACACTCAAAGATGCTCTAAGCTGGTGTCATTTCAAGTTTACTACTTTCTTCACTATGGGAGTATAAAATACTTTCTTTCATCATAGTCATCAGGATGGCTATATCCAAATAGAGAATATTTTTACAATGAAAAATCTTTCACTTAAGCATTTACTTCTATAAATATAATTATTTACTCAGCCAAGTATATTCATAATGGAAAACTTGAGCAAGAACATCACAGAAATTTCAGTTCCATTAAAGGACTTAATATTTCTCAGTGCTGTTACTTACAAGGTCAATTATTTATCAGTATGCCTATAAACACCCTTTTCTGAATACACAATTCCTTCTCTTACCAGAGTCAGCAAATCAAATCAAATCAAATCAAATCAAAACATTTATTTCCATTTTGTACAATGGTTATTCAACATTAATAGTAACTTATAAGTAGACATGTAATTAAACTAATAAATAAGAGGGTTAGACATATAGTTAAATTAAATGTAGCTTTCATAGAAAATAATAATGCTGTACTAAAAATGTTAACAATAATGTTAATAATAAAGTAGTAAGTATGCCACTAGATACAGGATCGTTATTATCGGCATCATTTCCATATTTGTTTCCTTACAATGAGAATAATTAGTTCTTAATGAGCAGCAACTATTTGTCCAAAAGAAAACTATATAGTTTGCCTTTGAAAGATGTGAAGGAGGATGCATTTTTAAGATGCTCTGGAATATTATTCCAGAGTGTTGGCCCTTTGATAGTGATCATCTTTGAACCTGCTTCTGTGTTTGTTCTGTGAATAAAGAGCTCACTGCTCTGTCTTGTGTTGGTTCCCCTTATATCCCTGACTGTTTTTAAATCAAATAGCCAGCTAGGATAATGATGGTCCAAAATTTTGAATACAAAAACATAAATAGCATAAGCGACCTTATTTTCTGCCATCAGCCACCCAAGTTTATTGAGAGCTGGTGTGATGTGGTCATATTTTCTTATTCCTCCCAGGGCAACTCGAGCTGCAAAATTAATAAGCTTCTGTATTCTGTTTATCTGAGTCTTAGTGGTAGATCCCCAAACAGTTGTGCAGTAATTAATGTGACTTAGGGCTAGAGATTCAACAACAGTTATTCGAGTGGTAGTCTCAAAATTGTCTTTTATACGTGATAAGTACATTAATGTTCCTGTAACCTTTTTGCATACTTTATCTATGTGGGAATCAAACAACATGTGGTTATCAAAGTGAATTCCTAGGTTTTTGACTGTTTTGCTAGGTGTGATAATATTGTCGCAAAAATTAATTGTTGTGTTTTCTGGAATTTGTGCTATGTGGAACCTTGAACCAATAAATATGCACTGTGTTTTACTTTCGTTAATTAACAGCCCAATTTCTTGGAAATAGATTTTAATTTTTGACAGAGTGTTTTCTGCTCTTAAAGTTAGCTCTGGGAGGTTATTAATATCACCACTAAGGAGTAGTTGAGTGTCATCTGCATATTGTACGACTAGACAGTCAGAGATGAAAGAAGATAGATCATTTACGTAAATGGAGAAGAGGATAGGACCAAGTACTGATCCCTGTGGAACACCAAATGATACATCCTTTGGCACAGAGATAATGTTGTTAAGATGTATGGACTGTTTACGATAAGATAGATACTCGCTAAACCAGCTTGGATCAATATTTAAGTTAATACATTTACTTAAAAGACTTTCATGGTTTACACTGTCGAAGGCTTTTGATAAGTCTAACAAAACTAGTATAGATATTTTTTTCATATCTATATTATTATATATACTATTCGTATCTTTAAGCAGTGCAGTTTCCGACGAGAGTTTTGGTCTGAAACCATGTTGGCTAATCGTTAGTAGTCTATTTGATTCTAAATATGACACAAGTTGGCGCAACAATTTTTTCTAATATTTTAGAGAAAATGGGTAGCAGGGAAATGGAACGATAGTTTGTCACATCTTCTCTGTCCCCCTTTTTATGCAGAGGTATTACATGTGATAATTTCCAAGAATCAGGAAACTTTTTAGTAACAATGGAAGTGTTCATAATAGTTAGAATATAGGATGCAATCATGGGTAGAGCATCTTTGATGAACTGAAATGGTATACCATCTGAACCATAAGAGCCAGAGTTTCTTAGGCTCTTTATGGTAAGAATTAGGGTAGCACAATCTATAGGAGTTAGCTTGAAGTACTCTCTTGTTTTTTCATTGGAAGAATTGTCATTTAAGCAATTACTCATATTCACTGAGTTGATGTTTTCTTGAGTTTTTTCATATGTATTTTTGCCAACGTTAGCAAAATAGTTATTAAAGTTATCTGCTTTGTCTTTCAACTCCGTAATATTTTCATAACTTTCCGAGGTACTCTTTTCATTTGGTATCATGCTTCTTATCACTTTCCATGTTGCTGCTGTATCATGTCTAGAGTCATTAAATTGTTTTTTGTAAAAGTCTTTTTTACTTACACTGATGAGAGATCTGACACGTTTCTTTTCTGTTTTATAACGTTCTCGGAGAGTCATATCATATCTATTCATTTTTAGCTCTTTTTGTATTTGATTTCTGATTTGCATTGCCTCTTTGATGTCATTAGTTAGCCAGGGGGCTGAGGGGCGGGTTATTTTTCTTGTTACAATGGGTGCACAACTATCTAAGCATTCAAGGAAGACTTTTGTTAAAATCTCAACCTGCAAATCGACGTTATCTGTGTATTTAATTCTATTAAGTGCATTTGTGTTGTTGATTAATGTTTCACAAAAGATATCAGGGGAGTAATTTTTTAGACACCGGAATGTCTTGAGGAGAGGCTTCCTTTTCGGCTTGTTTATGTTTAGCATAGCAATGTTCAGCTCGTGGTCTGCAATTGGGCAGGGAACTACGTCCCAATAGGGTATACTTTCCACTTTATTTGTTATTATCAGATCTATAAGAGTCCTAGAATTAGGGGTTATGCGGGTCGGTTTTGTCACTATTTGTGTTAACTTCACAGTGTTGATCACCCTTTTCATTTTGTTATCTGCTGAGAGCAAGTCATCATTAAAATCACCAAGTATGTATATGGGTTTATGACGCACACAGATATTTCTGAATGTTTCTAGCAGATGATTGAATGAACTGGTAGGTGCTTTAGGGTGACGGTAAACACACCCTACAATGAAAGATGGAAGTTTCTGATACTGCACAGTGATCCATAAATCTTCGAGCTCCTCAGTTTTTTCTAAACCTGTGGTTATTTCTGATGCACTAAGATAATTTCTAACATAAATACAAACCCCACCCCCTCGGCCATGGTCATTGCGAAATATTTTAAACTCTGGGATATTCACATATTTATTTTCAGTTGTAGGAGGAAGCCAAGCTTCACTTACACAGAGGATGTCTATGTTGTAGTCTTTTGTTAGGATTATTATTTCCTCAAAATGAGCGAGCAGGGACTGAGCGTTCACATGTACTAATGTTACATTCTTACCATGTTTCATTGGGGTGGTATCCATAGTCATAGTTGTAGTTTCGACTGTGTGATTCTGCTGGGAATTCATCATTGTAGTGTGTTCTGGGGTTAGCCCATGGATCCTGGTGTCTGTACCTGCCGTTGGATGTGTAACGCTGGTTTGAGTATGTGCCGTGGTATGATCGGGCCTTCCCAATGTTTGTATGCCTAGGTGAGTGTCTAGGGTTGTAAGAGCCATCACTCCAGGAGAAGTCTCTTGTGCGTGGACGGCGGTAAGAGAGGTTTGTATCGTGTCTCTTTCTGTAGTCTCGCGTATAGGGGATTGTTTCATTAGCTCTTTGCTGTTTATTTTGGTATGACTGTAGTTTGGGATATTTTGTAGAATACCCAGGTTGTGTCCATTGTTTGCCCCCACGAAATGGCTGGACAATTGTGCCTGTAGGCCATTGCTTCAGTTTGTAAGGCACATATTCAAATCCTTTCGATATCGTTATTGCAAAGGAAACCCAGTTTGGTTTGCGAGAAAGCTCCTTAATCAAGACTTCTTCAGAAGGAATGCCTTGATTTGTCAATGTATTACGTATCTCTCTCTCAAAGGGGTTGCCAGGAATGCGAATATATATTTGAGCTGTAACCCTTGCACTTGCATTATTGGGCAACTGTGGCTGTGGGGGAGAGGACTTCGATGGAATGTTTAGAATAGAGACTGCAGCTATTTTGTCTTTTCTGTTTTCTTCATTATTTTGCAGCCTATTGCTTGGTTGGTTATTTGTGCTGGAAGGTGTAATTTGGTTGTCCTGGTTAGTGATAGTTGCTGTGTTGTTAGGAGTAGTGGAGATTGACTCTATATCTTCTTCGCTGTTTTGCAACTCTTTACCAGGTTGGTTGTTTGTGCTGGGAAGAATCTTGTTCTGGTTAGTGCCTGTTGTTGTATTGTTAGGAGTAGTGGGGAAGGTCGCTGTTGTTTCATCACTATTTTGTAACCTGATACTGATTTGATTATTTATGCTAGATGGTGTATTCAGGTTTTCTTGATGACTATCACTTTTATCTGGATCTACCTCTTCTTCACTGCCACTGTCACATTCGTCTCTCAATGCAATGAAGGAATTGTGAGTAGAGACAGAAAACCTAGTTTGCAAAACCTGAGGGTTGTTGATAGAAGGGACATCATCGTTGTTAGGTGACAGCACTGAACTGAGAGGTGGAGATGTTTCTGATAGGTGTTTCAGCCTAGAATTATCTCTTTTAAGTAGGACAATGTCAGGTTCTAGCAAACCCACCTTGTGTTGTAAGGCTTTCACCTTTTCAGCATCTGCTTCCAAAATTTTCACCTTATCTGCAAGACTTTCTATCATGCGATGTAGGTCTCCTAGGTTGTGTGTTTTTTTAGACTCTATGGATTTTACAACCGAAGTTTGAGGTTGAAAGACTTTGTCAAGTTCACCGTTCATTGAGATATTCAGGACACTTGCGCTAAAAGTTATTATGTTTGTAATTATGTCTTTTTTGATTCGTTTTTTTATGATGTGTTTACCACTGTATTGGGGAAAGAGTTCCACTACCTTCGAAAGCAAAAGTTGACTTGTTTTGTACAGAGTGACTTTTTTAATTTTTTCCAATTCCCTTCTGATGTCCTCACGTGAATATACGAATATTCTGTCCAGAGATGATATAAACACTTCGGGAAAATTATCAGTATTTACACACGTAAGGTCAAAAAGGTCAACATTTTCCGTTGAGGACATTCTGGTGTGAATGGGAGGGAAACTGCGGTATGAGGGGAACTGCAGGTTCACCTAAGAAAGGTCCTTTTAGGTCGGTCGCGAGAGGTTGTGGTTGAAATTGGTAACACTGGGAGAGACACTCTCAACGGTTTCTGATATGTTATAAGATTATAATGAATTTTCTTTGTATCTTTTTAAACACTAAAGTTGTAATAATCACTCTGACTTTAATTTGAAGATTTATATTTCAGTATGCTTTCGTTAATTTTATAGCTGTGCATTTAAACTCTGTCACTTGATAAGCGCAATATTATCGGGAGCTCAATGCATACACGTCCACTCTCTCGCCTTCTTCACCTTCTGGAGCTTCAAATCAGAAGAGAACACCAAGTAACTCAGAAAAGGAGCAGCAAAAGAGGCCAAACTGAAATAACCAACCCCTGCCCTTCACAAAAGCCTGGGAGAAGCTTTATTTACTCAGATGATTACCTCATCTCTCAACACAATATTCTCTACACCGAGAAATGACCCTCTGGTAATAATTTGTAGAAGACTCCTTATAGTTGGAGACCCTGAGAGCAACCAAGAACCCATCTACATGCTCATGTATCCAATATGCTCCACAACCGTCACTTCAAGCTGGTACAATAAAGGTTCATTTTCTGCAACTTATGCAGAAACTGGACCCATTTCACCTGTAAAGCAAGTTTTAACATGAAACACTACACAAACACTTGAATCTGCTCACAATGCTCCCTACACCCTCCTTCAAACCCATTTCCTACTTCTTCCACACCCCATCCACATAATTTGCCCATTCTTGCGGTTCCAGGTGGACACAGGTGCTGCTCGTACTCCTATCAGTGAACAAGAATTTTTGAAGTATTTTCCTAAGGCTAAGTCTAAAATAATACCTTCTAAGACTAAATATAAGAAGTATGGAGGTTCAAAATTCCTGCGTGTGGAGAGATTTGGGTAAAAATAAAGTTCCAAGGTTATGTTTTAAAGAATCAAGCTATCGCAATAGTGAAGGATTCTGGTCCTAACCTATTAGGTCGTGATTTAGTGCCTGCTCTAAATATTAGCCTAAGTCTAGTGGACAGTGCTGTGCATGCTATTGCTGAGAAGTCTGCCGTGGAGACATTTCCTAATTTATTCCGAGAAGAATTAGGAGGTTATAAGGGAATGGAACTTTCTTTTGAAGTGGATGAGATAATAGTACCTGAGTATTACAAGGCCTGAAATGTACCATATATTATGCATTCCAAAATAGACGCAGTGTTGGATGAATTGTTGGGACAAAATATCATTGAGCTGGTTGCTCACTCTATTTGGGCTGCTCCTATTGTACCTGTGCTGAAAGGTGATGGAACTGTACGCATTTGCGGAGACTATTGCTTGACCATTCACAAAGCGTGTAAAGTTACTAAATATCCTGTGCCTAGAACTGATGACTTATTTGCTACTTTGGGAAGTGGGAAGATTTTTTGGAAATTGGACATGAAGAGTGCCTACAATCAGATTCTTCTTAGCCCTGAGTCACGTTCACTCACTACTATTAACACTCACCGAGGATTGCTTCAGTATAACTGTTTGTGTTTCGGTATAGCTAGCTAGTGCTCCGGGAATTTTCCAACTAACTATGGAAAATTTATTGCATGGTAATCCTGGCAATTCTATTTTTCCTGATGACATACTAGTATCGGGAGCTAATGTTTGTGAACATGAGGAGCGTTTATGCAAACTTTTAGGAAGGCTAGAGGAAGCTGGATTGAAACTACATGCTACTAAGTGTTCTGGTGTTGGCCTAGTACAGTATTTTGGTTATACAATTGATTCTTTCAGTTTGAAACTTACTAAAGAGCAGTTAGATGCTATATGTAATGCCCCTGAGCCTAAGGATTTAACACAGTTATGCAGTTATTTAGGAATGTTAAATTTCTATAGGAAGTTCTTGGTAAATGCTGCTGCTATTCTTGAGCCTTTGAATAGTCTTTTGAGAAAGGATGTTAGATGGAAGTGGAATGAGGAACATAGTAAAGCTTTCCAAGAATATAAAGCGCTATTATTAGACGCCTGTCTAATTCATTTTGACCCTAATTTACCTATAGTAGTGTCTGCTAATAGTTCTAAGCATGGTTTGGGTGCTGTTCTTTGTCAGAATAAGGATAGTGCTGAATTGCCAGTCGTTTTTGCATCCCGAACTCTAAATAAATCCAAGACCAATTATTCTGACAGAGAAGTAGGCCCTCGCACTTGTTTTTGTGCTGAAGAAACTTCATCACTATTTGTGGGGTTATGCATTTTCTCTAATTATAAATCACAAACCACTTTTAGGTTTGTTCAACCCTGATAAGCCTATTCCTGAAATGTCCTCTGGTAGGATCCAGTGATAGTCATTGATGCTACAAGCCTAATCATTCTAGTTGTATCACTGTTCAGGTAAATATTTAGGTACGGCTGATGCTTTGAGCCGATTACTACCAGCAAAGGCACCTGGTAGTGTTCCTGTTTGTGCAGAGTGGATCCAGTTACATTATTAAGTGGACTTCTAAGGATCCATTACTTGCTAAAGTGCTACTCTATCTAGACTGTAGTTGGCCTGAGAATGTTGAGGATGAATTGAGACCGTTCTTCCATTGAAAGAATGAATTAAACGTTCAACAATGTTGCATTCTATGGGGACCTAAGGTAATTATTTCCCCTAAAGGGAGATAGAGTATATTAAATGAGTTGCATCAAGTGCATATGGGCTCTACTAAAATGAAGCAATTGGCCAGAAGTTGTGTTTGGTGGCCTGGATTGGACCGTGACCTTGAAGATTTGTCAGCTGGGTGCTCCGTTTGTCTAGCTACTAGAGTATTTCCTAAGAAAGCACCTTTACACCCTTGGAACTGTCCCGAGAGAGAGTTTTTCTACACCCCAAGCTTGCAAGGGTATTAGGTCTTTCCTCACACTTTACTCGTACTATCATAAGGTTATTGATAAATACGCGGACATCTCCAGGCCCCTAGATAGACTTCAGAATGCGCATAAGATCACCTGGACAATTGAATATGAATCGGCTTTTAAAAGTTTATTATGGCACGTGTGCTGCCTCTGAAATCACAGTTGGCGGGATAGTATTCCAGAGAGATGATGAGGGCAATGACTGACCTATCAGTTTTGCTTCAAGAGCGCTCGCCATTGTAACTGGTAAAGCTTAACAATCATTTGCCCCTAAAATATGTATATATAAACTCATTGAATAATCAGAGACATTCCCAGTGGTTGATAAGGCTAAAGCAGTTTGATATAACGGGATTTGAGTTTGAATTTGAATTGTACCAGGGAAGGGTAATAGAGTAGCTGATGCCCTGAGCAGGGAGGTAATGGTAGCACCCTTCCTCGCCATCAAGCAGTTGATGGGGGCAGGGAGGTGTGCTAGGACTGTAGGCACAAACAGGCAGGCTGCTAGACGAGTGGATTGATAAACCACCCACACACTCCTTCAGAGTGATGGGGGAAAACATGCGCAGTGAATAGGGGAGTGACTGGGGTGGGGGTCACAGGCAGAGAAAGCGAAAGAGCAGACGAAGCATGTGGCAGCGAAAGTGAGAGGGGTTAGAGAAAGTGGATTTGACTGACCTGGGTGAAAGAGAGGGGCTGCTTGTAAGGGAATCGAGAGACACTCGTTAAAGAACAGGGGAGGGATAGAGTCTGGGGTCGGTATGTATGAAGATGTTGCTAAATATATTAAGAGATGTCATTTATGTAAATGCTTTAAGAGTCAATGCAGTAACATCCCTCCTGCCAGGATATGGCCGAGGTGCTGTTTCAAGTTGCGAGTGATCCCAATGTGATTTAATAGGTCCCCTACCCTGCTCATATGATGGTTGTTCGTACATCTTCGTGCACACACACGAATGTACAAAGTATGCCTTTACGCACGCAATGAAGAATAAGAGCGCTGTCTCAGTAGCAATGGGCCTACACCAGTTCACACTGGTTTTCGATTTCCAAGAGAGATTGTAACTGATAATGGACGCAAAGTTATGAATGAAGTTTTTGCAGAATTATATAAATTGGCCGAGGTGGTCTGTTGAGGTAATTTTTTGAAAAAAATATTTAATGAGATATTGCTTTGAGTAAAAACGGGACCAGGTTTATATATATATATATATATATATATATATATATATATATATATATATATATATATATATATATATATATATACATATATATATATATATATATATATATATATATATATATATATATATATATATATATATATATATATATATATATATATATATATATATATATATATATATATATATATATATATATATATATATATATATATATATATATATATATATATATATATATATATATATATATATATATATATATATATATATATATATATATATATATATTTATATATATATATATATATATATATATATATATATATATATATATATATATATATATATATATATATATATATATTTTTTTACCGCCACCCATGGCGGTAGAGAGAGAGAGAGAGAGAGAGAGAGAGAGAGAGAGAGAGAGAGAGAGAGAGAGAGAGAGAGAGAGAGCAGCAAAATATGTATATATATGTATATACAGAGAGAGAGAGAGAGAGAGAGAGAGAGAGAGAGAGAGAGAGAGAGAGAGAGAGAGAGAGAGAGAGAGAGAGAGAGAGAGAGAGAGAGAGGCGCCACGGGGTGTCAGGATAGACACTACAGGCCCTTGTTCTAGCTTAGTAAGCATAATTGATACACTGACATAGTATATGAGAGAAGAGCCAGACAGAGACTGACTGGATTCGAGAGCAGACATAATATTCAGAGGATTCACTCTGGGCCTCAATTACGTAAGTTATGAGAAGCTAACTGCATTAACCTGTAAGAATTAAAATGTAGCATAAAATGATAAATAGCGAGTAAGGGTGATGACATTAACTAAATACACTCGTGTAATGTAGATATGTATAATGTATTCAATGATTAATAGTTGTTGTTTTATGGCTTCTAGGCAAACCGTACCTATAAAGACGAGTCTGTGATATGGCCCTTTCCTTTATCACCTACTAATAATTTTTTACCCCGACCGGGACTCGAACCTAGGACTTATGATTACTAAGTCAAGGCGCTACCACTACACCACAGAAGGTTAAAAGGAATCCAACCTTATAGCTTATATCTGCTATATAGCAGATATAAGCTATAAGGTTGGATTCCTTTTAACCTTCTGTGGTGTAGTGGTAGCGCCTTGACTTAGTAATCATTTCGAGTCCCGGTCGGGGTAAAAAATGATTCATGTTTTCACATATGTAATGTGCTTATTTGATAACCTACTAATAAACTTGACTGCCTTAAAGGCGTCAATAGTTTGCGTAAAGCCTAGAGGGAGATGATGAAGACCAGATGCTGAGGATACGACCACTATGCTAGGTCACAGTGGAGAGACTACGGCAACGAAGTAATCAGCTTAAATGAGCCAGAGTGGTGAGCGACCGTGAACGAAATATACTGGGGATGAGCATATGAGAGAACTTCAAAGCGATGATCGAGAATAGACGCAAAAGTCTACGGAGTGAAACACGAAATTTCAATCCCCCCAAAATAAAATTCACATAATATATTTCAGCAGCTAATAGAGAGATGAGTCTCAGCCCAGGTAAGGCATAATTTAAGAATTGTGATAGACAGAGGATCACCTGAGAGCTGGTGTATAGAGGAACAGACGAATACGGCATAGTAGAGAGTGTGCCGGCGGCAACAAAGGTGAATAATAAAGGTTGAAACATGGTGATAACTGATTGAACATTGTTGTGAGTTGTGTTGAAGGTCTCAGCAGACCTAAAAATTAATTATTTCAACGGGGGGAGTGCTTACACCTAGAGGGAGAGTGAAGGATAGATTGAAAAGCATTAAAGGTATAAACAACAGCTCATGAAGCCAAGTAATTAGCTGGATTTGAGTAATGTTAAAGGTAAAAGCAACGGCTCATGATGCCAAGTAATTAGCTGGATTTGAGTAATGTGCAATAGCTGTAAGGAAATTGTCAGGTTATTATGGGATATATTTCAACAAAGGTGAATAATAAAGGCGAACATAGTGATTACTGATTGAACATTGTTGTGAGATGTGTTGAAGGTCTTAGCAGACCTAAAAATTAATTATTGCAACTGGGGGAGTGCTTTCACCTAGAGGGAGAGTGAAGGACAGATTGTAGAGCATTAAAGGTATAAGCAACAGCCCATGGAGCCAAGTAATTAGCTGGATTTGAGTAATGTTAAAGGTATAAGCAACGGCTCATGATGCCAAGTAATTATCTGGATTTGAGTAATGTACAATAACAGTAAGGAAATTGTCAGGTTATTATGGGATATATTTCAACAAAGGTGATTAATAAAGGTGAACATAGTGATTACTGATTGTACATTGTTTTGAGTTGTGTTGAAGGTCTCAGCAGACCTAAAAATTAATTATTGCAATGGGGGGAGTGCTTACACCTAGGGAGAGAGTGAAGGACAAATTGAAGAGCATTAAAGGTATAAGCAACAGCCCATGAAGCCAAGTAATTAGCCGGATATGAGTAATGTACAATAGCAGTAAGGAAATTGTCAGGTTATTACGTAATTGGTATATTGCAGAGGTTGATGCAGTTAGGAGATATTTATCTTAACAGTAGAATTGAGACAAATTAGTAGGGCTCATATTCATGTACTTGCAAAGTCTGTTCTAAATGCTATCGGTTACTAGGTGCATGACGTGTTGGCTACAGTAGTATGAATGGAGGAGGTTTTCCCTCTGCAACGTGGGAGCGGAGTTCAGGTGTCCCTCTGCAGTGCTACAGTGGTAAGTAAGCTACAGTGGTTGAATGGAGGAGGTTTTCCCTCCTCAATGTGGGAGCGGAGTTCAGGTGTCCCTCCGCAGTGCTACAGTGGTGTGAACGGAAGAGGTTTTCCTTCCTCAACATGGGAGCAGAGTTCAGGTGTCCCTCCTCAGTTCTACAGTGGTAAGTAAGCTACAGTGGTTGAATGGAGGAGATTTTCCCTCCGCAATGTGGGAGAGGAGTTCAGGTGTCCCTCCGCAGTGGACAGTGATAAGTAAAATACAGTGGTTTGAACAGAGGAGGTTGTCCCTCTGCAATGTAGGAGCGGAGTTCAGGTGTCCCTCCGCAGTGCTACAGTGGTAAGGAAGCTACAGTGGTAGAAACGGAGGAGGTTTTCCCTCCGCAACGTGGGAGCGGAGTTCTGGTGTCCCTCCGCAGTGTTACAGTAGTGTGAACGGAGGAGGTTTTCCCTCTGCAATGTGGGAGCGGAGTTCATGTGTCCCTCTGCAGTGCTACAGTGGTAAGTAAACTACAGTGGTTTGAATGGAGGAGGTTTCCCTCCACAATGTGGGTGCGTAGTTCAGGTGTCCCTCCGCAGTGCTACTGTGGTAAGTAAGCTACAGTGGTAGAAACGGAAGAGGTTTTCCCTCCGCAACGTTGGAAGTGGAGTTGTGGAATCCCTTCGCGCTGCTACAATGGTGTGAACGGAGGAGGTTTTCCCTCAGCAACGTGGGAGCGGAGTTCTGGTGTCCCTCCACAGTGCTACAATAGTGTGAACGGAGGAGGTTTTCCCTTCGCAACGTGGGAGCGGAGTTCAGGTGTCCCTCCGTGGTGTTACAGTGGTAAGTAAGCTACAGTGGTTTGAACAGAGGAGGCTTTCCCTCCGCAACGTGGGATCGGAGTTCAGGTGTCCCTCCGCAGTGCTACAGTGGTAAGTAAGCTACAGTGGTAGAAACGGAGGAGGTTTTTCCTCCGCAACGTGGGACGTGGAGTTGTGGAATCCCTCCACACTGCTACAGTGGTGTGAACGGAGGAAGTTTTCCCTCCGCAACGTGAGAGCGGAGTTCTGGTGTCCCTCCACAGTGCTACAGTAGTATGAACGGAGGAGGTTTTCCTTCCACAACGTGAGAGTGGAACTAAGGTGTTCCTCCGCAATGCTACAGTGGTAAGTTTGCTACAGTGGTAAGAACGGAGGAGGTTTTTCCTCCACAACATGGGAACCAGAATTGAGATATCCCTCTGGAGTGTTACAGTGGTAAGCTGCAGTGGCATGAACGGAGGAGGTTGTCCCTCCGCAACATGAGAGCGGAGTTAAGGTGTTCCTCCGCAATGCTACAGTGGTAAGTTTGCTATAGTGGTAAGAACGGAGGAGGTTTTCCCTCCGCAATGTGGAAACTGGAGTTGAGATATTCCTACGGAATGCTACAGTGGTAAATTAGCTACAGTGGTAAGTACGGAGGAGGTTTTCCCTCCACAAAGTGGGGAGCGGAGTTGAGGTATCTCTCCGCAGTGCTACAGTGGTATGAACATAGGAGGTTTTCCTTTTGTAATGTGGGAAGCGGAGTGGAGGTATCCCTCTGGAATGCTGCAGTGGTAAGTTAGCTACAGTCCATATGCCATGCTGCAGTGGTAAGTTAGCTACAGTGGTATGAACGGAGGAGGTTTTCCCTCTGCAATGTGGGAATAGGAGTTAGGATATCCCACTGCAGTGCTACAGTGGTGTGAACAAAGGAGGTTTTTCCATCCGCAATATAGGAAGCGCAGTTGAAGTATTCCTCCGCAGTGCTACAGTGGTAAGTTTGCTATAGTGGTAAGAACGGAGGAGGTTTTCCCTCCGCAATGTGGAAACCGGAGTTGAAATATTCCTACGGAATGCTACAGTGGTAAGTTAGCTACAGTGGTAAGTACGGAGGAGGTTTTCCCTCCACAAAGTGGGAAGCGGAGTTGAGGTATATCTCCGCAGTGCTACAGTGCTATGATCATAGAAGGTTTTCCTTTTGTAATGTGGGAAGCGGAGTGGAGGTATCCCTCTGGAATGCTACAGTGGTAAGTTAGCTACAGTCCATACGCCATGCTGCAGTGGTAAGTTAGCTACAGTGGTATGAACGGAGGAGGTTTTCCCTCTGCAATGTGGGAATCGGAGTTGGGATATCCCACCACAGTGCTACAGTGGTGTGAACAAAGGAGGTTTTTCCATCCGCAATATAGGAAGCGAAGTTGAAGTATCCCTCCGCAGTGCAGGACCTGTTGACTAACCAAAGCGGAGTTGAAATTACCCTTCCGTAATGGTAAAAGCGGAGTTAAGGTTATCCATCCGCAGCATCAGCTTAGTCTGACTAAGGAAAGAGGCAGATCACTTACCCGAATAAGAATGGAGGCAAAAGATAAGAATAGGAAAGTGACTATAGAAAAGGGAAGCCCTAGGATGTGGAAGACAACTGAAGGCGAGAAGCAAGATGCCAAGAAAATTACAAGAACAGATATAGAGACACACGTTAATGAACGGCATGGAGAACTGACAGGCAAGGCACAGGAGCGATGAAGAAGCTACCGACAAACAAACAAACAAACAAACAAACAAACTTTATTTCCATTTCAATACAATGGGTATTCGTCAGCCAGGGCAAGCCCCAACCCCCCACTGTAGTGTCCAACCACAGCAGTTCCTGCCAGTAAACAGCTTAAACTCTCGGTCTTGGACGGGAACCGATGCTTCGACCTCGTGAATGCGAAGCCAGTGCGTTACCACTGTACTAGCCAGCAGGAAGCCCTGATGATCAGTGTCTTGGAGTCCGCCAAGGAATCCATCAGAGGCATAGCTGAACAGATAATGCAGGAGCAGTGGAACAATGATGAATGGCTGCTAAGAAAGGAGCGGGTGCACGGATAAGAACTGGTGGAAGAAGGCCCGAGGAGAACAAGGAGTGATACAAGTACGAGCAAAAGGGGAAAGGCAGACGATGAAGGGAACCAAGAGGTCGAGGATCAACAGGGCAAGAAAGAGCGAGAGAGGGAGAAGCAACAAACGGATGCGGCAGCCAGAAGAAATGCTATTCCGGTCCACTCATGGCTAGTGGAACCCACAGGAGCTGCCCAATTGCGAGCAGGTCCAGTGATGAACAGACAAGGGAATGTTCTTCGGCTCGACGGACTGCAGGTGCAGTTGATGGAAGTGTGAGAAGGACTGATACGGGAGGCAAAGAATGATCGCGACACTGAAATCAGACTGATCAAGGATGCCAGGGGTCAATTGCCTGTGAAAATGTCATGTGAGTTTGGAATGATGTTCCAAATGAAATTGAATAACACATGAAGCCCCTGTGGAGCAACGGATCTCATAAGGTACATTGCAGAGCAGATATGTAATATCCGAACATGGGATGTGCTGGCAAGAATTGACACTGGTCGTGGGTCTCCAAGGGAAACCAGAGGCAATTGAGATGGACCAGAGTGCAAAAAGGCAAAGGAAAGGGAGACAGGGTCTGAACTATGCCAATTGTGTCATGATAGACATTTGCTCAAGGCCTGCCGGAGCTTCGCAAGGCTAGGGAGTAAGGAGCGCCTGAGGGTGGCTGCAAAGATTTGGGTATGCTTCGGGTGCCTAAAGAAGAATCGCCATGTGCCAAGAAAGGAAGCCATGTGAAGTACATGAGAGTGATTCGCACACGACGATCCTGCACACTGATTATGACAGTAGGTCGACAGGGAGGACTAGTGAATGAGACAACCGAAGGAACCAGCGACTATCAAGCTGAAAGGGTGACATATGGTACGAGCGAGACCGAAAAGGCCATGGTCAAGAGAGACGACGACGGTCAGAACAAAGAGGTGACATGCATCAGAAGATATGCTCAGAGCCACTAACTATGCCGGACAGTCCAGGGAATGACATCAGAGAAGGGGGACAGTTGCCTTGCCCGTAGTGGAGGTGTACATCAGGATGGGGAACCCTTCGCGTTTAGGACAGCTCTAAGCTGGACAGTACAGGACGCCTTGCTGCCCAGGGACACAACAGAAACGTCAATGAGCCTCACTGCCATAGCCGAGCTGTCAAGATCAACAAATGGCAATTAGTCTTTGGAGGAATGAGTACAACAGTTCTGGGAGCTGGACGAGCCCACAGCAAAGGAGGCTCAGGAGAGAGAGAGGCTGTTGCCGTTGGAACGGTATGTCTTGAGTCTGTGGGACAGTCTTGTAAACAGGAGTGGAAATCACTACATACTGTCGATCTCATTCAAGCAGTCATCGTTGCCTCAGGTCAGCAATTGAAGATCGGCTCGTCACAGATTGGATTCACTAAAGAACAGGCTCAGGAAGGATAGGGTGTTGGGAAACATATACAAGGCAGAATTTCAAAAACTCTTGACTGCGGGGTACATGGAACAAGTGCCAGATCAAGACCGGCTCGGTGGGCAGCGGATCTGGTGCCTAACTCATCATCCGGTACTGAACCCCAGCAAACCAGGGAAGGTGGGCATTGTTTTTTGACTGTTCTGCGACTCATCAAGGCATGTTTTCGAACTCACAAGTACTACAAGGGCTAGAATTCAACAGTTAGCTCATGGGATTCTTCTTCAGTTTTGACAGGGCATAGTAGGCATATTGAAGCATTCTAGATGACAGTACATGTGTTTGGGGGTGTGTGGTGTCCGGCCTGTGTGGCTTACCCCCTATGGCAAATGTTTAGAGAGTACGGAAGGTCCTACGATGAGGCGGTGAGGGACACCTCTAAGAATTTCTTTGTCGACGACCTTATGCATACCGTGGACGACGTGAATCAGGCAGCGGCCATAGTCACGCAGTTGACAAACCTAATGAGTAAAGGAGGATTTCACCTTACGAAATGGTCAAGCAACGTGCCAGGCATGCTGAAAAGAATACAGAAGAAGGAGCTTCACGAGTGCAGGACAAGGTCTGAAATAGTAACTGCTGCACAACCGGAAGGAAGGGCACTGGCGTGATATGGGACCAAGTAAAGGACGAGTTTGCGGTACGAGTGAAGCTCAAAGATTGCGTGTTACATATGTAA